>BGPT01002285.1:31706-65898 GCA_003297045.1 Symbiodinium sp. clade C Y103 | reverse complement strand
ACGAATCAAGCTGCGCAAAGTCCATCTTTTCAGTGGAAAGCCCTGATTTTTCACGTGCTCGGGCCTTTTTCTCAAGTTCAGGGGAACGACATTTTCACATAGCTCGACCGAGCTTCAGTGCCCATTTTCATTTGCGTGTTTATTCTCAGATCGCCCATGCCTTTGACTCCTTCAGAATCTCAGGAGTTGCAGCGGCTGCTTGCCAAGGCCAAATCGAAGTCCGGGCCTCCTAGCGAGACCAGTGATGTTTCCGGTGTGTATGATCCTGACACCGGACTCTTCATGAATCCTTTGACTGGCGAAGTGTGCGATGTGTGGACAATTGCTGAGCATGAGGGATCCGAAGTCCTGGGTGCCATGACCGACGGTGCCAAGCGCCGTGAGGAGATGCCTTTGGCTCGTGAGACAAAGCGCATCATGGTTCCTCAGGCCAAGGCCTATGGTGGGCCTGCCTCCAGCCAGGGTGTTGTGCCCGGCTCTATGCATCAGCCGATGTCTATGGGAGCTCCATTTCCAGGCATGTCGCCTGCATGTGGCCCTGAGATTGGACATGCCAATCTCCCTCCTCTTCCAGAGGGCGTGCCAGATGTGGATACTTGGAGCTACACCTTGATTGAGTTTGGTCAGTTCAAGGGCGCATCAATGAGCTATCAAGAGCTGGTGGATTCAACGGAAGAGCGCCATGTGAGTTACATCAAGTGGTGTCGATCTCGCAGTCGCACCGCATCAGGCCAATTGAAGGACTTGTGTGACTTTCTGGCCCATCACTATGCCAATACCATTGAAGATTCCGGCCCCGTGATTCCAGGAACTGGTGTGACCCGTCGCTTGAAGAAGTGATTTTCCGCCTGACTGGAACGATTTTGATCGAAAGATGTGAGAAGGATCCTTTTACATTTTCCTGGCAGCTTCCAAATCAGTGGATTCCATGCGGAGACATGGAAGTGAAATTTTCTCACTGGAAGATTTGAACATCTTAGAACATAGAAATTATTACCAGTGTTGATTGCATATGCATGCCGGTGTGTGTGAGCACCTTCCATCTTTCACTTGGTCACCAAGGGCATCCCGCAGGGACTCTCAAGCGATCAGGATAAAAGGTGCCCGTTGGTGCAGTGCAATGGCTTGCACGTTGTGAGGTCGCTACCAGTCATAAAGATATATATGTATATTATATATATATATACAACATACACATTTATGCACATCCAACCGGCTTTGGCTGAAGCTGGGCTGTACCGTAATTCTTACTTCAGTGGCCATATTTGAATAGGAAAAATGATTTGATTAAGTAATGGGTCTTGCCAGAAATCCAACCAGCTATCCAACCAGTCCAGCCAGTCCACCCAACATGGATTTAGGAGGGAGAAGGAGGATGAGACCAGACTTATTCGCCACATATTTCTGGTAAAATGGGGGGGTGGTTTATTGTTGGGTTTACCACATTGCCCAAAATTGGGATAATATGATAATAACCATATGCATGGGATCATCACCCTATTTATCCCTGATATTCATTGGTTTACCACATCGAAAAAGTCCAGGTCCCTAACCCCAACCGATCCAAGCCGCTCATCTGCTGGCTGCAGGATCTGTTTGGGCGGCGCTACGTGGAATTGCTCCTCGATGGCCTGAAAAATCCGGGCTGGCGGCAAGAAATGTGGACCATTGTGATAGTAGAATCTTGGTGCGATCTTGGTTTACAAGTGGGAAACAAACCCCTGGTATCCCATGGTGGTTTATTATGTTTATATATAGGTGTTTCTAGTTACTAGATTAAAGAAATCTCTCTCCATCGCCTTCTCATGGAGTGCGGCTATGCTAAAGGCAAGCGGGAAAAAAAAAGGCTCCACCAGGTTACACAGGAGTGTCCGCAGCCACGGGTATCAACAAGCTGCTTCATTACATTAAAGCATATGGAAATATAAAGATATAGGCATATGCAACAATCCCAAAACAGATAACAGCAATCAAATTCGTTGCTATATTTGACTGGGAATTGGCCAACCAACATTGATTGGTGGCTCTTTGGAGGAAAAAATGATGTAAAATGAAATCACTTTGCGATCAGCTTCCAAAGTGGTGAGTTTGGAAAGCAAATCCGGTGGGGTGATACCAGTCACCAATCCTTTGTCAAGTTCAGAGTGTTTGAGAAGACGAAGATATACTCAATACCGTAGCCCACTTTTTTGATGTTTGCACTATTAAGTTTGGGTTGGCGACCCCCAAAATCCCCAAACATTCGGGTCCACTGAAGATCACCAAGCTCAGCCGGCTCGGCCTGATAAAAATGGAAAAGACTCACAGTGGATGGGGTCCCATCCACTTCCAGTGGTCTTCGACCTGCGGCTCATCCATCAACACCGACACAGCAAGAAACGACGAAACCGGAAATGCTAAGCCGCTAAGCCCGACACCTTTCTTGCCGTCTACGGTGTAGCGCACGCGAATGAGCAGTTTCGGGGCAGCTTCAGGTTTCTCCTGGGCTTGATTGAAGTCAGAGGTTGCAGTCATACACCCCGCTGTCAGCTTTGAGCCCTTTCTTTCTTCACCCTCAACCTTCTAGAATTCTCAAACTCCGAAGTGGCGGCTTCCATGATCAGGTCCTCTTTTGCAGTGCTCTTCACCGCATTGAACATATCCCTGTCTGCCCGAATTTCCTGTGCTGCGCAGCATGTGAGGTCACGGACCCCCACATACCCCCACACATAGTAGATCTCTGCAGCTTGGGATGGTCACGGTGCCAAATTGGTTTGATTTAGAATTTAGATATCAAGATATCAACATTGGGACCCAACCTTCCTTTGGATTGATAGATTTCAGCGGAACCAAACATGTACAAAGCTAGGTATTGACATATATGTTTTGCGTGGAACACTGAACATTTGGAATGTTTGGGGTTTACCGGATAGGTTTCTTTCCATGAATGCCAGTTTTTACTTTGTGGAAGAGACGCCGCCCTGCGAAGGGTGTCACAATTCCCTACAACAATGCTGCAAACTTTAGACTACGCTGAGATGTAGGCATCAGCTTTTGTTTGTGCTATTTTTCTCTAGAAATTATCCAAAAACCTACCCTGGGGTTGATCCGCACTGCAAGTTGCTTCAGCCAGGTCTCTGCTTCGATTCGCTCTTTTTCAGCCTTCTTGGCTGCTAAAGCCTGACTACTCAATCGCTGAACTCCCAGATTGTGGGAGAAATGAACCAACTATACTGATGCCCAGATCTGTGCTATATATTCCTCAATAGGAAAGGCCATTGGCGCCGTGTCAGGCCTCCTTCTCCGCTTTGGCCCTTGCCGCCTTCTCAGCTTCCGTCAAGACCTGGCCACGTTGCACGACAGCCGCCAGCATCCCGGCACAGACTCCAGGCATCCCCGGCATCCCAGGCATCCCAGGCATCCGGGCCATGTTTGGCACGGCAGTGACAAGTGATGCAACCTGTCAGCGGATGTGCCACTGGGAGGATAGGGGTCTCTGGTGTCTCTGGCAGCTGGCCTGTATGTTGCTCGCCTGCACGGAAGCTTGAGCCAGAAGAATGGCCTAAGCCTACAGTGGTGCATTCAAATCTCTCAAGTGACTCAAAAATATGTTCTCAACAGGTTGGAGAAGCAAGACAAGGAAAATGGATCGGGACTTGCTCTCCGAATGCCACCAGCGAGGTTCAATCAAAATATGACATGTGGCTCTGCCACAACAGGTTCAAAGACACCTGGATGTTGGGGTTGGCAACATCTTTCTTAACATCAGAACCGCAAAGTGCTTTGTTGGTATAGACCCTGGGTGCTAGCTGTACTGAAATCGGGATATTGGAAAGAGGGGATAGGGAAGAGAATGTCCAACAAGACCTTGATCCCCTTCTTGCCCGTCTTTTCCTTCAAGGTGCTGCGCAAGATCCGCGGAACCCCCTTAAGGGGTGAAGCACCTCCTACGTCTACGTCTTTGACTGTTGCGCATCTACAGGTGAGATCCGCAGCTAGCCATGCAAAAGCAGTCCTTGTCCCAAACATCGCAACAAACAAGGTGCGGTTCTTACTTCGGGTTACACATAATGACTTGGTGATACTGGTGACTTCCTGAAACCATGCAAGCAAAACACAGGCACTGCGAAAGAATGACAAAATTGAGGATTTATTAAACCCTACCAGAATCACCAAAGCGCACATGTAGGCAACTGGGCATGTACGTGACAACTCCCGGGACAAGTCGTGCTTCGAATTCGCACGGAAACCACTGCCACAACAAATAACACTTTTCTCCTGCATCTGGGAAACAAATGGACCTAATTTTGCAGTGCCCTTTGATCGTTGGGTAATTAGTGTTTGAGCTGATAGTCCCCGCATATCTTCTATTCAACTGTAGGACCAGGGACACGGTAAGAAAGGACGAGTGCGTCCCTTCAAACCACCGCCGTCTGTACGATGCTGGTGCTCTTGGTCTGCATTCTGCTCTCGGTTCTGCTGCTCTCCGTTCTGCTGCTACTCTTGCTCTCCATCCTGCTAGCGCTTTTACCTGGACTGGTCACTTGCACAGCTTGACTTAGAGTCACTTGATGTCACTTGTATCCCAAGTAGTGATCTGTCGCCAGGTCACCCTGAAGCATTGCGATATGATATGATGAAAGGACATGAAAGGCTTGGGAAACGGGCCTAGTTCCCGATGTCGATAGGCTGCCCTTTGCTCGCCCATCTTGTAGCCTTGATTTGCGGCCAACGTCCATCTCAATGGCCAGGATTACCACAAATACTACAAGATGGAAGACAAAACTCCCGGCCTACAGTTGTACAACAAAGAAGCGCCGCTAGGACCAGCAGAACCGTGAAGCCCCAAAGCACAGCCGCTACCTGAGAGGCTCGGAAGCCTGTCCCAAATCATCTGCACTTGCTTGTTTTCTGGTGGCATGGAGGAAGTTCCTCATCAATTTTGGCGGTTCCTACCATGGGGAACCCCAAAGGAATCCAAGGTTTTGGCCAATTTTTAGGGAAGCCATTTGTCTTGGGGTACCTCCATATTAGGAGAAATCCATTTCAAGCAACGCGCAAAGGGGCTCATGTTGGATATTGGTGTATTTTTTTGCGCTGTCTCTATCTCTTGACACATCCCGTTTCAATGAAGAACACTCATCCAAGTGGCTGTTTTGGCCAAGCACCAATGCATCGAGCAGAATTCCTGGCATTCTCACGACATGAGTCCAACAGTCCCTTGTGCTCACGGCCCCAGCTCTACTTTTCAAAAGCCGTCAGAGTTCAACTTTGGGTCCTTGCATGCTAATCTATAGCAGGCATCGTACTCATCACTTCGTGAATGCTTCCAGTGGAAAACCTGGCAAAGCCAAGGAGAGAAGAAAAGCTACAAGTTCATCAAGTTCAGCACATCTACACTGCTCACCACTGAACGAACTCCATTGCTGTGAGTTCCTGACTAAGCCGGCATTTGCTGGTGTAATGGTGGCATAGATATAGGCCAGGCAAGGGTCCAATTAATGCCATACAAGTTATAAGTGGCTACAAGGCTCCGATTTGGTCCTCACTTTCTATGATCACCGCTTACCACAAACAGGTTTTGGGTGCAGAATCCAGGCACCCAAAAAATTGTATGAGTAGTATGAGTTCCTTCAAGATCTGTAAGTTGGAAGCTTGATACCCGAAACGACTTCCTGTGTTCGAGTTTTTAACCCATCCCACCCTGCCTGGAGATCCTCCGGCTCATTGCGGTAGAGAAAGGCACAACGGCCTGTCCACGCACTCCTGCAGCGTTTGCACAATTTCCCCCATCGTGAGGAATCCCATTCATGATGGTGGGATGACTATTGACTATATAAACTATATAAACTATATAATATATTATGTAATCAACTTATTAAACCATTTTAACCCTATTGAAATGCCGTGTTCCATCTGTTTGGTTCTGTCTTTTGCAGCAGACCTTCGGCGGCAATGCTTTTGTCCTTTGAAGCTCTGGTAGGCGGAATATGTATTGAGCCAGTCAAAGACGGGCAACTCACTAGAGGGAAAATCGAATCCGCCCCATGGCACGAAAGTGAAAATCTGGTGCCTCGAGGATGGAACTGCCATGATGCATCAGCACTTGAAATGCTCTTGGATGGGCTTGGTACAGCTTAGTAGACCTCGACATGGTAGCGATCAGCCTTCTTCATGGCCTTGGCAAACTCCGTCCACACGATGCCGTTCTTCTCAGCGATGGGCCCGAAGCATTCTGCCATGCCGCTCTCCATACCTTTCAAGCCGCACATGTAGACGTGGGTCTTCTCATCTTGCATCAACTCCCAGAGTTCTTCGGCATACTCGGCCATCTTGGTCTGGATGTACATCTTCTGTCCTGCGGCATTCTTGTCCTCACGGCTCACAGCATAGTCGTAGCGGAACTGATCTGGGAATTCCTTCTTGTAGGTCTGGTGCTCATCATCATACAGCAAAGACTTGGAGTATGGCACGCCCATGAAGAGCCACGCCAGGCCTTTGAACTTGCGGCCGTCCCCATCAGCTCCAGCCTTGTCATGGAAGAGCAGCCTCAAATAGGAACGCATGGGTGCGATGCCAGTGCCCGTGGCCAACATGATGATGTTGGCTTCCGGATCTGTTGGCAGAAGCATCTCGGCTCCCGTGGGACCGGTGATCAGCACATCATCTCCAACGCTCATGTCGCAAATGTGGTTGGAGCAAACACCACGGTAGACCTCATTCTCCGGGAAAGCAGTTCCAGCCTTGTCAGGCTTGTCCTCTCCCTTGGCTCGGTTGCTGAACTTGCCATCCAGCTCCACCACCCTCTTCACACACAGAGAGACGGTCTTGGAGCTCTGATCATCACCCACGGCCGAAGAGGCAATGGAGTAGAGCCGGATCTTCGCTGGCTGCTCGCCCTTCTTGTCGGGGCCAGGTGCGATGACTCCAATGGACTGGCCCTCAATGTAAGGGACCTTGCCTCCATGGTCGAAGGTCACATGAGTGGTCTCCCAGTTGGCATCTCCAGTGGGCTCTGTCAAGGTTTGTGGGTGAAAGTCATTGGCAACGACCTTGCCCTGGTAAGGAGCCTTGGGCGAAAACAGGTTCCATGGAATCTCCTTGCCATGCACCACCTTCACGCCCTTCTTCTTCACAGCAGCTGCATTGCAGCTGGTGGCTGATTTCCTTCCAGCTGCCACCAATGCAACGCCTGCGAGACTGGCGAACGCTGCGGTTCCTGCCAAACCAGCCATGCCGCTGCGGCCGGTTTCAGCGCCAGGTGCACCACGAAGAAGGTGAGCATGTCCCGAGGGGGGAGGAGCGACAAAGGTGGTGCCGGCGCCTGAACCTGCCGCGGTGCTTCCAACTGTGATGCCGATCATTGGGACAAAGGATGCAAAGGGAGGAAGCGCACCGAGCAAACAAGCTTGAGCCACAAGGTCTGCAAGGTCACCATGAGGCACAGGCACTGTGGAACAGACATCACGACGCGACCCGTGCTGCCATCACAAGCCGATGATAGTTCAGGCACAGTAAATCCCTGACCCTGAGTCAGCGAGGTCTGAACATGCCTAAAGCATCCTAAAGCTGCCTTGGTTTGCGACAGCTTCTTCAAAGATCCATGTTGCCCACACCAGGCCTCCACTGCAGCTCTCGTTCTCCAAAGTGAAACTCCGGACCCTGGCAACCACCTTGGGATTCATCTGGGCTGAAGAAGAAGCCTCAAAGTGCAGCTGGCAGCAGCTCAGCCAAAGTCGAATGCAGCTACAGGAAGAACATGTTCTCCTAAATATGGCCGCTGCCTTTACTGGAAACTGACCTTTCCAAGAAGCTCCAGTGGGCCTTCCTTGATTTCAGACAGCACTGCAGACAGCATCTTTTCTGCAAAGCATTGCACCGTTGCACCCACGGATTTCCGTGGGGCACCAGCAGCGATCAGCCGAGCCGAGGTCGACCTGTTGCCTGCTGGAGATGCCAAAAACGACATCGGACTTTGCCAAGTCGTGCTGTTGCAAGCAGCACGATCAGCACGTTGCTTCGGAACGTGGCTGGGGAGGCCAATCACTGTCTATTTTTACGTAAATGATTCCGACGATGATCAAACAATTTTGAGAAAATGACGGAATTGTCACACTAAAAGTGACTCGGAATGGCCTCCAAATTCTCTACCTTTTCTGCCAATTAGTTCATTACTCCACCCAAATCCAGAACCCTTTGGGCTCCTGGGCATTGGCACTGCGCTTGCGCTTTGCTCCCCGGCTGGTGCAAGGTTTTTGTACACATTTGGATATGCTCCTTGAGTTGATCACCGGGTTGGTCCGGTTCAATGCCTGGATATGCTCTTTGTTTCCTTTGTTTCCCATCTTCCACTTCTCAAAGGTTGGCTGCATCTCCGCATCTTTCCGTCGAATGCTTGGCTTGGGTGCCGATTGAAAGCGCAGCTGGCTCCAAAGGAACTTCGTTGGCTTCACCTGAAGGGACTGAGTCGGCTTCGTTGGCTTCACTGGCTTCATGGGAGGTTTCTTGGCCTTTCTCATCTTTTTGACGGACGATTGTGGCGGCCTTGGCTTCACTTTGGCCTTGGCCTTCAGCACGCTGGAGGCGGGAGGCCTTGGTCGCAAGGGTCGGTTGGGGACATCTTTCACCCGGACACAGTCTGCAGAGATGTAGATGTATCCAGGCTGATAGTCAGCATAGCCAGTGTCATACCGATCGTTGTTGGCTGACCATTCACCAGGCGGTGGGTTTGCCTTGTCACGCACAGTCTTTCGCTGCTCATATGCCTTGACATGGTTGTCTTGTGTAAAGCGCTCGTCGTAATAGGCATGGGAAGGCTTGTTCGGCAGCACCACTGGAAACGCCTCGCGGCAGCAAAAAATGACCAATAGCCATGACTTCCGCACCTACTGAACAACTGCATCCACATGTTCTAACAGTTTTTTCATTGCAACAAAGTGCCGCCTCTCCAGTAACTGTGGTCCCACATGTTCAAATGAGTTGTCCTGGCCCAAGCCTCCCAGTGAATCTGGTGCTTGGTAAACTCCACATAAGGCCCATGATCGCCATATAGCACCCGGCGGTAGCCAACTGCGATTACCGCGGATGCATCTTTCTCATTCACGAAGACGGTTGTGTCATCACCTGTCAAAATACAGAACAGATTTCGGGCGTGTTCCTCTACCCTAAAGCGAGTGCCAAAGAAATTCGCATCATGGTCATCTTGAAACTACGCTACAGCGCCCTTCGGCTATTTACAATCTGCATAAATGGTAAATTCCAGTCTCAATGTTGAATCGCAGAATCATCTGAGAGTGCTCGTCTTTCCGTTGCCAAATCTTGTTTACACGAGGAATTACTACCAAACCTAGCAACTTTGCCCACCTTCTTCTGGTAAACCTAGTTTCTTTTCGATACGCCACTGGTCGCGCTCTCGGTTCCAGGAATCCACTGTCGAACGAAAGCTGCCGTTTGGCATGGGGCCCAAGGGAGGGGCAGGTGGCAAAGCTTTCTTGGTCCTTGCTGGATCGGAAAGGATGTTTCGAAGGCAGAGAAAGCACTCATGCAAAGATTCAAAAGCCCGCGAATGCAAATTATGATTCAAATTATGATGCAAATGAATCAAAGTCACCTGCCCTTCACTTCGTCATCACCTTTCCCCCTAGCTGTCCTTCCACTCCAGGTCCGTCGTTCCTCACAGAGCGGCACGTCCTCACGTTCGGGACTCGGAGATTGTTTCATCAGCTCTTCTAAAGCGATGACCTGAAGATCTGCAGCCACCAGGTCCTGGGATCAGTTGGCCAAGTTGGGGATGTTTGGTGAAGATCATCCATCTGATATAAATTTAAATGATGACTCCTGAAGAAAAAAAAGTGCCACACTTTCACATTCATAAACACAGAAGATAGTGAAGATGGCAAAACACTCTTGTCGAGGCACCCTTCCAACATCTTCGACGTCAAGGTCCGCAAATGACTTTTGCAAGTCCTCAATCTTCTGATGCGCCTCGAACAAGGATCCCCCAGGTCGCGCAGACTATGGTAACCGCACAGCATTCTGTTTCTGCACACCTAGCGTCTTTTAATCATAAGAAACCACCGATTCCAATGGATAAACTCCGCTTGATGCTCAGTGTGGGTGCATCTGACATAATTTTCCCCGCTCGCCCCCCACACACCTCCATAAAGAGCCTTTGCAAGGCCTGGTGGGCCACAGTGCGCTTCCATAGGTCTGGATCTGCCAAATCGTTGGCAAAGGAGCACCATTTGGATGTGAATGTGGCACCTCGATGGGACCGACATATCAAAATCTACAGATCTACAGTGCCACATGTCTGTCGGCTACGTCTGTTTCACTAGCAAACGGAGCACTTGCCAAGTTATCTTTCCTTGATTTGCCTGACATCAGCCTCACAGGTCAGTGATTGCACATGAATGAAACATGTACATATTCAGGGCCCAACCAATGGGGTGCTTCATGTGAAACCACCCAGTTGGAACGGCATCTCCACGTTGGATGGGCCGCTGAGCCAAATGCCGCAATGGGAAAGGTGTTTGCAGGGACTCCACACATAGGATGGATGGGGGTGGTATTAATACTATAATACCACAAATTACAAAAAATGCAGTGTCTTGGATGTTGCATCTTGGCCCATATGCCTTCATCAACGGTGATTGTCAAATAGCTAGCATCGGAAAAAAGTGATGGAAACATCAAATTCTGAAAGGCCCGTTCAGGATGCAGTCCAGTTTATGACTGGAGATTGACAAGTTTCCATCCAATGCTTGGTTCCATTCCCCTGCCTTGCTCCCAATTGATGAAACCAACCACTCCCAACCTCAGGCAAAGGCTGTTGTCAGAACACAATGGCCGGTCCGGCAAGCCAGCGGATTCAGAAACACATTGGGGACTCACATTTTCTCACCATGTGATGATTCATGACACTTTGACATGTTGTTGTTTTTGATGTGTTCCGCTTGGCAGGGGGCAAGCCCACCGATTTTGCAATGATCATGACAGTTGGATTGCACAAACCAAGGCCAACCAAGTGAATTCCCTCAAGAGTAAAAATTGCAACGGAAATGAAATTGTGGAGCTCCCCCACATCTCACATTACCAGATGCATTTTTGCCTAACGTCATGGGTGACACTGGTCCTTTGGTGTGGAAACATCTCCAGCACCTGTGATCAAAACTCTTCAGCCCGTTTTCTTGTGAAACCTTCATGCTGAGTATTGTCATCTCTCTTGCACTACTTGTTGGTCCTTGATGCATTCCCCGCCTGTCTCTCGATTTTACAAGCGAAACTAGTTTTAAAATTACACCGGCATCGGCATAGGCCCCAAATAAAATTGAGATTTTTTCGTAGGTCTTCAACTTCGCAGACAAGACTGGGAGAGCAGGGAGGACAACAAAACTGGGAGACAAGACGGAAGCTGCAGCGAAGGCGGCGATCATGAAGGGAGACAACACTGGGAGACAAGGTGGCAGTGGCAGGGAAGGCAGCGATCATGAAGGGAGACAGCACTGGGAGACAAGACGACGCGGGCAGTGAAGGCGGCGATCATGAGGGGAGACATGACTGGGAGACAAGAAGGCTGCAGCGGCAACATTTTCGTCGATCAGGATCCCCTACATAGAAAAGTAAGAACGACGATATCTGGGCAAAAAAACACGTAAAAAGAACAAAAACTTTCAAGTTTGACGCATGACGGGGTGACATTTTCCTCTACGCGGCCAACAGTTTGTGTGGGTGTAACTCCTTCATGGATGTTCCTTCAGCCATCGTTGAATATAGATGGCCCGATTACGAATCTACACTGATTCACCTTATTCCAAATTGACTACAGGGTAGAATGAAACGGGTTGATTTTTGCCCCTCGACTATCTCAACAATCTGCATCAATACCTGGAACACTCCAAACTGCTCCGCTTCCCCAAGACATCCGCATCGCACAACTGAGCACAGCACGCCACCGCTATAGTCATCGAAAAGCATGGGCAAAGTACCTCGCACCTCACAGGACCCAACTTTGAATTCCCAACATGTCCATCATAACTTCACCACTTCACCATGCGGGGCTTGCCTGCTTGGTGACCCACCATGTTCCAATGAAAGCGGCATAACCTCAATCAACACCAATTGACAACATTGTTTCATATGACACAGTGCCAGGAGTTAGGAGTTTGAAAATAGATCGCAAATGCACAATATCGTGATCAATACATGTCGGTTTCATAAATCAACTGGCGCCTCCAGCCCCTCCACGCGCCGCAAATCAAAGCACTGTGATTTGACCCAGGTTGCGGAGGCAACACAAAATGATTTCCGTTCAGAATGTCCACATTTTGTCCATCTTCCTGCGCTAAGGTTCCAATTCTTCAATTTGGTGAGATGTTTAGGGGCTGGAGGTCCACAGTAAACAACGAAAACATTGCAGCGATCAGTCACTCAATCTGGGGGTTCCAGACAACTTTGCGGAATACATTACATTCCCATCATGTTGGAATGGCTGAAGAGTCTTGGACGCAAGAGTTCGGATGGTGAGATACTACAGAAGGCCGCCATACCCACACCCCCATATCCAGAACTTGCGGCCCATCACAGGGTTTTTGCCTGCGGACCGAAAACCGTGCTCGTAAAACCAACGTTTTTGTTGGGGCAGAGTGGGGCGGGGTTGGGGTTGGGGTGGGGTGGGGTGGAGCAATAACATCCTTTTTTTCCTGAACTTTCAAGTCCGCTCTGGATGCAACGTCGCAACTTCCCTTCCGTTCTTGATGCTACGATTCCAACGTCTTTAAGAACTTCCAAGCACGTTCTTGATGCTACGTTGACAAAGTCTCTAAGAACTTCTAAGTACGTTCTTGATGCTACGTTGACAAAGTCTCTAAGAACTTCCAAGTACGTTCTTGATGCTACGTCTCCAACTTCTCTAACTCTAAGACCTTCAAAGTATGTTCTTGATGCTACGTCTGCAACTTCTGCAAGACCTTCAAAGTGTGTTCTTGATGCTACGTTGCCAACTTTTCTAAGACCTGCAAAGTATGTTCTTGATGCTACGTTGCCAGCTTTTCTAAGACCTTCAAGTTATGTTCTTGATGCTACGTTGCCAACTTTTCTAAGAACTTCTAACTCTCCGGATGCCAGACACAAACATCTCATGTTGTACGCCAAAATGCGGCAATGGAGATTCATGAACAAATACACGCAGTTGCTTGAGAACACTTCACAGATGCTGCGAAAGATTGCATGAAAAAAAAGGGTCCAAACGTCCAATCCAAATGGGACAGAATTTGGTGTCTTACTGTGGCGAAACACAACCTAATAAGACAACTGCCAAATTTGGACGTCCAAATTTAAGAGCTTTGCAGTGGCAAGAATTGTTACCCCGCTGTGGCGAAATACACATTTTTTGGGGAAACTCTATTTTTACGACCACGGTTTCCGGTCCGTCGGGTTGTTTTTGTCACGTTTTTGTTTCCTATAAAATGGAAATTGTTGATCCTTCCGGAACGGCTTCCGCCTATCTTTCGCGACACTGCAAAGAAGGTAGCTCGAACGCATTTGTTCCTTTTTGCATCCCGAGCTTGTGCGAAACATGATTTTCGAAATTTGTTTCCGCAAGATGCCTGTGAAGCACGTCAGACATACGTGGTACACACGATATTACACGATATTCCGAGGCCCTCCTGCAGAACAAATCTTACAAGAACACTGCAGTCCCAGAAAACGAACAATTTCCAGTTTCTGCACATCATCATTACCGCGCACACAAAACCGCTGCTCACGTGGACCAAGAATCGTGTCTCCTGCAGATTCCTTCACCTGGGATACGGGCTGTACCCCAAAAAAAATCAACACAAAATTTCTTCATTGTCAAATCTCTAAGGTTTGGGTTGGCATCACCCTGTACAAACTCAACCGCTACCCCAAGGCCTCCCAATTCCTCAACAGAGGTCTTTCTGTAAAACATTTCTTTAAGAAACGCCACGGTTGACTCTAGGGCGCCGCTGTTTTGTCCGGGCATTTCAAGCAAGTCTTAGCACAAGATGACATAAGCGCGTTTGACGCGCAGGTTGACCAAAGACTGCATCGCAGGTCGGTGCGCTTGTGTTGTCGGCAGCGCTGATCTTGATTGACTCAGACTCAGTTGAGAACAATTTCATATGCAGCTTCAAAACCACGAAAAGAGTGGTGAGAGATGGTGACAGTGAACGAGCCCCAGCTGCTGAAAGAGAATGAATGAAAATGAGCAATCAAGTCTTGATTGAGTCGTTTGCGCAACCTGTCACACCGGAAAAACCTATTGCCTATGGACAAACAATTCTGCAGCCATTGCACTGCGTCTACGAATTTGTGGCTTCGGCCAAACACCGAAGGATGCGGGGGATTGCAAGCTCTCAAACAACAATCTGGGTGAAATCTACAGACAGACGTCTACCTGGAAAGCAAAAAGGTATCCAGAACTATGTGAGAAAAGATGAGATGATGTCTGTGAGCCCGGACGTATTATGATAAAAGACTGCAGAACCCACTGTGCGAAATCATGTCTCTTTCGTTGAATTCCGGGACCACCGAAGGCAGGTTTGAACGGCCCGTACCTGAAGTATGCGTTCGAGCATGTGCAAACAATTGGCGTGTGTTGGAAATTCGTCCAAACAAACACGAATTCTTTCTGAGGCATGTTGACCATCTGGTACTATTGGATACGAGCCTTGCTTCCCCCTCACAAATCCTATCTTTGTGGAGTTTTAAAAATCAGAGGACGGACTGTGAGACGTCCAAGTCAATCCCAGCATTTCGCGCTCGCGATGTCTGTTGTGTGCAGGTGGCAAGTCTACACGACTAAGCAAGTGGTTGGCCTTCTGAAGGAACTTCAAAGACTGCAATGGTGCTTCGGGTTCTCCAATAGTTTCCACAGTGGGGATCATGTGGGAGCATCAGGGATCACACCAGAACTCTCCGAAAATTAGAACAAGGCATGAGTCTTCCATCATCTTCATCGTTTCATGTGTCATTGATATCAATGTATGTGTATGCATGTGTGTGTATGTATGTGTGTGCGTGCATATACAGATGCATGTTGTCCAGAAACTTCCAGATTGTGACCAAAATATCGTCAACTGGTCCATTGCAAAGTTGACTTTGTGGGTTCCCGCCTTCCCGAGTAGCTTGAGGTCAGGAAAATGTATTGTTACTCGTGAGGTGCTCGAAGAGATCAGAACTTGATCAGCATCACCATTTGGCTATCTATGGGTCAAAGTCAAGACTGAGCCTACCAAAATAAAATTGAGTTGCATAACATGTATTCTCGCCATCGACACAAATGTATGAAACAACAGGGTGCAACAACCCATCTTCGAAGCCATGAACGAAGTCTCTCGTGGCAAACACACACCAAATACATCGGCCACCAGCTGCTTAAAGCCGGGTGCGAGCAGCACGTTCGCATATCACTATATACAATTATATAATATACAGTATATAAGTTGCTGTTGGGACCTGCCACTTTGATGCAAACAGCAGCAAAATGTGTGGAAATCTCTATATTCATGCTATGCTCAAAATACAACGGGAACTATCATGGATTGAACCATCACTGACGAGGATCTGCACATATCTGTGGGACATGCCGACTCTCATATTAACAGTAACCGCCTGGGGTGTCATCACCATAGAATATAACTGATCTCCTCCAAAAGGAAACAACCGACCACTGAGATACCTATTGGAGGTTTTTAGGTTCCTGACTTTTGACTCACTACATTGATCTTACTGTCACTGGGAAAGGAACACATGACCGATATGGTGACATGGTGCTTAGAACATGATTGAACAGAAGTTCTTGTGACCACCATTCTGTTCCCTACGTTGCTTTGAGCAACTTTTCCTGCCCTACCGATGACACTTAAAACTTAAAATGTGCAGAATCCCAACCGCATTTGCTTTAAGAAAAAAATTTCAGAGAGTAGGAGCAGAAGCAGGCCTCTGTGGCGTGAGGCGCAGGGTCGCAGAGCCCTTTGCTTGGCCGTGGGATTTGTCCACTCAAACAACTGCATAAATATCCTGTTGGTACTTGCACTTGGTGAGCTTTGGCGGTATTGGCACACCATCAAAATTGTTATGTCCATATATCCAATGGGTAGTCAAAGTGTATGAGGGCGTGTCTCTGCACTGTTCCACCCACTTCTATGCTGGGGATAAGAAACCTCAAGTCAAAATTTTACGTGAGAAACAAAGATGATTCAAAGCTGTGAGACCGTTGGTTGTACCACCTGCACATGCTTTGCCAGTTGCTGAACTGTATGGATCCCAGCCCTGGCAGCCCTGGCACACTGCTTCTCCCAGATGTTTATTGACCCGTGTCCTCGACATGCTTGCTTTGTCAACCAACAGTATGACGGATAACCATCCTAACGGATTTGGCAACGAGTCAAATCGTACCGTGGTCCTGTTCGTCAGTTCTCACGCTCGAGCAAGTTGACAGCTGTGGTGACAGCTGTTTCAGGATAATTCATCGATTTGCTTTGCAATGTTCGAAACAAATTGATGGTACGGGACGAACACTGCAACCAATGATTTCCCTAAGGAGCAAACACCTTGCAAATTCTATAAGCGCCAGGTGCCTATGTCATGGTAGGCATGTGTTTTCCGTTCGACTGTGCGTGTCCTGTGCGCTGCACGTATGTGTTTGCCCGTGTGCAGGCAATTTTTGGATCAGAAGCCAAGCTTTGCATCGGAGGAGTGAATGCTTCTGCCCCGGTGACTTTCTGAAAGTATGTGCCATGGAGAGGCGCAGGCAGCCAATCCCGTACTCACATCGAAATTCGCCAATTGGGAGAGGTGTCACGTCACGTCCTGTCGCCAACGAGTTTCATAGGATACATATACAATCTGATTTTTTATCTGCTGGCGCTCACTCCCACGCCACCTGAATGCACACCTGCGAAGTATTCGTACTTTGTGAAAAGCAACATGATCATGCTTTTGCTTTGCGAGACCGGAGCTAGGCTTGGACTGGTGCGCGCAGCACTCTGAAACCCATAGATTCCCATCCCCAATTTCGGGACGGGAAACAACTTACTTGGCCAACCACACACCGCGTCATGTTTCCCAGGCCTGGCACCAGCGGCATGGCCACGGTTTTCAGCCGTTCATGCCGTTGCGGTCTCGGATCCACCGGTCGAGTTTGCAAGGTAGTCTTGTTCCATTACAAAATTGAAGAAGTGGCACAAGGACAGATTACCAATAATATTTTTTTCCCCCGTAGCCTTCCGTTCTGGTGTCAGAACATATCCCCTTGTCACAACCCGTCTCAACCGAGCAATCGGCCCATTTGAGCCAGAGCTACCACCACTGCACTCTCGGCGCCACTCTGGTCATTTCAACGAGATTTGGGGCGTATCTCTGTTGACGCATCCGATGCACACTTTCTGATCCCCCTCGGTTGGCTAAACCGGTCTGGACGAACAAGGTCGCGATTTCTCTCCCAAACCGTATCAGAATTTGCCAAAGATTCGTTCGTCAGGGCGGGCCCCCGTTGATTCATAGCGTTCGGGATTGGGGTCGGCTAAACGTTTTTCCCACCGATACACCGATACACCGATTGCCGTGCGCGCACCGATACACCGATACACCGATACACCGATACACCGAATGCCGTTTATTTATGTTTATTTAGGGTTTGGGCTCGGCTTAGGGTTTGCTTAGGGTTTGTTTGGGGTTGGCTTAGGGTCTGTTTAGGATTGGTTTAGGGTTTGTTTAGGGTTGGTTTATAGGGTTTATTTAGGGTTGGGTATAGGTTATAAGATGTTATAAGGCACCGTAAACACAGCGAGCGGCGTAATAGCGTATCGACCGGCGTAACGGCGTATCGGCGTAAACACAGCGATCGGCGTAACGGCGTATCGGCGTAAACACAGCGATCGGCGTATCGGCGTATCGGCGTGTTTGCAGTTACGGACCCCAATCCCGAACACGCTGCGTTGATTCGGGAACGGCTGACAATTTCTTTATGTCAACAAAGTGATTCGTGTTGGATATTCTTAATAAATTGGTTTTGCTCTGCTTCTCTAACCAACCCAGATTCTGTTCAGCATCCATTGCTGGAACATTACACTGGCCAAATGCCAGCACGGATCTAAATGTCAATGCTGCCGATGCAAATGTCAATGAATTAATCAAATTTTCGGTGCACAACCGATGCCAAGGGCTGCTGCACCCGAACAACCATGTACAGAATGACATGTGACACGGATATGCTTGCACGGTCATTACTCACGTGGGTGTCCGATGTCATCGTTCCCAACAAAAAGGGACATGTTTATTCGTGCCCCCAGTGAATAAAGTCGATAATGAACCAAACATTGCACACAGACCTTTGGTATTCGGAAGGCGGGCATACATATCAGCATATGATATGGTCTAAGGGGGGAAAAAAAATATATACATATATATGTGTGTGTGTGCGACGGGAATCCTGTAGGCCAACGAAGCCGAGGGAAACATCAACAACTGAATGCTGCTAATGATGTCTCAGGCTCTTCTGGGCTTCAGCCATTGCAAAATCATTGCCAATAAGAGGGCCCGCCACTGGCACGACATCATGGGGAACATGGGACACCATGAGGAGCATGGGACCCCAAGGCCTCCGGCTCACATTTCGCGAAACAATCACGTTTTCTAGATTTAGGAGCAATGCTACATCCATGCTTCCCTACCCCCCAGAACCCGGCAACACCATTCTCCGAACAGATAAATATATCCCTTTTTGCTCTGGCACCCAAACCATTGTTCTACTTGCACCAAAAATGTGAAGCAAACATATTTTAAGAAAAATTGCGTAGATTGCTGAATGCACCTGGTGGGTCACACAAAGAAGCTATCCGTACCCAAGGATTAAGATATTGATCTTATAAAAATCCATGGCATGGGCCACTGGGTATGGAACTTGGGGGGAACACCAAGAAACAACCACCGCACACACGACGGACGGGCATGCACACACTTCGTCATTTCGATTGAAATATGGTCCCATGAAAAAAATCATCCCGTTAAAAAACACCGGGAATGACCACAACCCGCACGTGGCCCCCCGTCACAATACTTTGTTGCAACGACCCGTCTGACATTGCAAAAGCGACACATAGATTGTAACCACAAGGTGATCGGAACGGTTGTGCACAAAAAATGTTTAAACCGGTGGCTTGATATCCTTTCGGTGGCGGTTTGGATTTGGAATGGTTTGGAAACTTTCTCTTCAGACTGAAGTTGTGGAACTGCAACCCAACGCCATTGAACACGATTTTACCTTTTTGACGGCGAAATGTCGTTGACTTGACTGCTGGTTAGGGTGACACAGTCACCGTTTGATTGGTTAATGGGTTGTTTTTTTTCCGTCCCCCTTGCTGTGGTTCGATTGAATGATTCCAGTTGTTTGTTCGTTTGGTACCTGGTTGGCCGTCAATTTTTTCCGTCAAAACAAAAAAATCCATTTTTGGATAGGCGATCTCGCCTACGAAAAGCCAGGCGATATATCCAAATATGTCAGAGCTTCGCAGTATTGTTGGTTGGGTGCGGTTCCCGGATGAAAGCTGGCGGGACACTATGGTGAGAATGAAGGCGAAAGTGAATTATGCTTTGACATTGCGCCCACTACCTGATTGGAGCAGACAGTGGGCAAAACGACAGTACACTCTGGCACGACAAATCCCTGTAACTGACTCTTCGTGGGCACAGCGGTCCTCTGTTTGGAGCCCGGTGGACAGTTGGCAAAACAATTTTGAATGCAAACCTCGAAGGCGACCTGGGCGGCCTGCACTTAAATGGGATGACCGGCTTGTGCGATTTTCACGAAAATATTTTCCAACTTTCAAGTTTTAAAACAATGTTGCGAGATGTTCGACTTGGATGGCTTTAGCTGGCAAATTTGAAAAAAAAATCTTTGACATTTGATTCGAAACTGATTTCTGTGAGCCGCAGTTTGGTTCCCCGTGTCCTCACAGGACCGTAGTAGGAGTGTTTCACTTCGCCTCGAACGGGCGCAAAGCAAGCAAAGCCTCATCCGGTCAGCGCCTTCAACTCTTACCCTCTGTCTGGCGTGTGACGCTTGTGAAGAATAGGGCCGTGAATGCGCCAAGTCAACTTGGACATGATGCTTTGTCTTCCCCCCAATTCCACCATTTTCTACTCGTTCTGTCACTATCGAACTGTTGGTATTCAATTTTTTTGCTTTTCCATCTCACGTGCCCTGCTGCTGAAGGTGTCACTGCTGGTCCAAATTCTGTCAAAGCGCACCGTGATTTTGAATGATACACCCAAACGCCAAAGTCCTTGCAAAGTTTGTGTTTGAAAGCTATTCCCCATGGAAACGCTCGCCACGACCCCTGTCACGGCAAAGTCCTTGCAAAGTTTGTGTTTGAAAGCTATTCCCCATGGAAACGCTCGCCACGACCCCTGTCACGGCAAAGACCTTGCAAAACCCCTTTCCCCAANAAGTCCTTGCAAAGTTTGTGTTTGAAAGCTATTCCCCATGGAAACGCTCGCCACGACCCCTGTCACGGCAAAGACCTTGCAAAACCCCTTTCCCCAATGCAAACGCTACCTTTAACAAGGCTTGACCAAACTATCATGGTTCTATCCGTTTTTGATCGAATCCCATTGGAACGCCAGTTTCCAACGGGCCTTTTTCCGTGGGTTCTGTTGACGCCTACAAGCAAAAACGCCAAGTAGGCCGTTTTCTAGTTTGTATGCTGCAGGATGGGTTCTGATAAAGGGGAACAAAACGAGGTCCAAAACGAGGTCAAAACGNTGTATGCTGCAGGATGGGTTCTGATAAAGGGGAACAAAACGAGGTCCAAAACGAGGTCAAAACGAGGTACGGAACAAGTCCCGCATCTACACACATGGACTGTCCTTGCTTGGATCACTGGTAGCGAAACAATTTGCAGAATCCCAGCACACCGCCATGGCAGTGTAGAGATGATTATCCCCGGGTTGCGTAGGCGTAGAAGTACCCGTCAGAAACAGCAACAGCAGCAGCCGTCGAACCAGCAGCCGCCGCAACAGCAAGACCCCAGTAGCTGCAGAACCCAACAGCAACCATCCCAAACACAATGAGAACGCAACTAGCAAGATCAAAGCACTATGCTAATAGTAAANTGCTAATAGTAAAACAATGACCTACCCCAAACGCAACCTAAACGCCGCATCGCCACGACTTCCACAAAAACCTTCCCCCAAGCTAATTTCAAGATTTTTTGGATTTCGCCACGACTTGGGCAGTTGGGAGTAACATCCTTCTTTTTTTATTCGCAGGCGACGAGCCCGTTGTAGATTCGTTATCAGTTGCGTTGCCGCACTACTCTGTTAAATTCAGTTTGATACACCATCCAATTTGTTTTCCATATTAACACGCCCGACACGGTTTCCAACTCAATACTTCCCAAAATCGTTGCGCTTTTGAGCTCCTGCAAACGACCTCGGGTCCACTTGGGATGCGCCAACGTGCCCCGTCACGCAGCACGTGGGCAGGCCATTGTGGATGCGTGCAATAGCGCCGCATAACCTCCGGACGATTCAATTTCGGGTTCTGCACTCCGGCCCGTTCAAGCAATAGTTTCAACAAAGGTGCGCCCATTGCATTGCTCGATGCTGCGCACGATGCTGCGCACGATGTCCCATACCAGGCCAAGGCTCGGTGTTTCAACAAATGCCTGGTCCACTTGACTCAAACAGATTTGATCCTCGATCCAAACGAAATTCGTGCGAGAAAGCGTCCAATGGCTGGAAAACGAAACGTCCATGGGAAATGTGCAAATGCGCAAGCTGCCACATTCCATTGTTGCAATTTGTTTTGTTTTTACGTTGTATTTCATTGTGGCCCATGTTTGTTTCCATTGTTTTTCGTCCATGTCGCAAACGCCTGCCCCATTGACAACGGTGTTTGTGGCCGCCCAGCTGTGTCGATTTCGATTCACGGGGGCGCCGGGCCATGCCGGGCCCATGCGACATTGCGCTGTGTTTCCAGTGGGCGCATGTTTGACCCGCTACAGTCCTAAAAAAATTGCAGCAATTTTGTGCGGCGCTATCTTTCACTTTTACCGCCCACTTACATTTGAAAGCCATGATGCGGATGTGACTCTGCTGCTCGATGGTTCTTTATTTGCACGTCTGTGATGGCATTTTGTTTCCCCACTTCCCTTGCTCTGGTCATCCGCGTCACATTCAAGAACTTTACGAAAAAAAACCTTTGTACTGGCCAGGTGCAGTAAGGTCGGTAAAATTATTTTGGCGTACCTACCTTTAGGGGCCAAAAGTCAGCAATGAAATCAAGGGGCCTAACCCCTGCGCATCGCCTCAGGTCCAAGTGGCTTTGGCCGGGGTTTAAATTTTGGAAAGGCAATTTGACCCAACCTTCTTGCCTTTAGCCAGGACTGATTGGGTCGGGTCCCTACATTTTGTTTTTGGTACGTTCGTGTAGGGGGGTTACGTTTCTTCATTTTATTTTACGATCACCCAGGAGTACCCGAGACCATCTAACACTACAGGACCTAGAAAAGCCACCTGTCCCTGCCACACATTTCACCCACTGTTTTTGTTCCTCTTGGCCTATCTCTGCAAATCTTCGCACAACAGATTAGAACATTAGAAGCTCTAACTTTGGCAAGGCTCCAAGTTATACCAAAATGGGCGGGTTGGGTTGGAAATGCATGGGGCACAACGGCTCCCAGGGACTGCGTCGGGGGTCGACATTGCAAATAACATGGCAAGACCCAACCCCCACCTCACCCCACCCTGGCCTGAAGCAGGGCTACCTACATTTCATGTCCCATCAGCCCCCCCTCCACCCCCATCCACCCACCTTTGGAAGCAACCAAATCACCCGGGCCACCAAAGAGTTGGAAAATGCAACAATAAAATTAGCACCGTGGGGGTTGGGGAACTACCTAGACATGCACATAGGAAGACACCAGGGTATACCAAAATGGGGGGAGTTGGGTTGGAAGTGCATGTGGCACAACATCTCCCAGGGACCGTGTCGGGGGTCGACACTGCAAATAAACTGGCAAGACCCAACCCCCACTTCACCCCACCCTGGCCTGAAGCAGGGCTACCTGGATTTCATGTCCCATCAACCCCCCCTCCACCCCCATCCACCCACCTTTGGAAGCAACCAAATCACCCGGACCACCAAAGAGTTGGAAAATGCAACAATAAAATTAGCACTACCAACACTTTCACCTCTAAAGCATTTTGTTTTGAGAGTTGGGGAACTACCTAGAAGAGACCCACAATGAATAACTTTTCACCTGATATTCAATGTTACATTTGATCTGATGAATTGGTTTGTCTTTATGTTGATGGTTATCAAATGCAGCATTCGCACTGAAGACGGTTTGCATTGCAGCGACATGTGGCCGCATCCTCCNTGTCTTTATGTTGATGGTTATCAAATGCAGCATTCGCACTGAAGACGGTTTGCATTGCAGCGACATGTGGCCGCATCCTCCACATAGGCTAGTTGAAAAGAACCCCTAACAAAATAAAATGTGATGACCCAACCCCATTTGGCCTCTCGTATCTCTCGTAAAATTGGATGAGTGACCCTACCCCATTAACCAGCTAATGAANTAACAAAATAAAATGTGATGACCCAACCCCATTTGGCCTCTCGTATCTCTCGTAAAATTGGATGAGTGACCCTACCCCATTAACCAGCTAATGAAAATACAGCAACCTTTCAACATAAAATGAAATTGGAGGGACTTACCTTTTAAAGACCGAACATACCATAAAATAAAATGAAAAATCAACGTTTTTAGAGGCTTTAACCGGGCCGGGTGATTTCATTTTGGGATAACCAAGGAGGGTCGAAAAGTAACCAATCCACGAAAAAAATGTGGAACCTAGAATCCATGACCAGGGACGCCCCTACAGGAAGAGGAACGGCCTTGAGATTGCTTGGTCTGGTGTGGGTTCGCAGTAAGTCACTGACCAGGATGTTTCCCCGTCAACTGCCGTGTGATTGTTAGGGTCCTCGATACAGAGGCTATGGGCGAAAGAGGTTTACAAGGATGTAGCCCGCAAACATAAAATTGAACGAACAATAAAGTGGCATCAAGCGTCAGACGTCCGCGACGAAAAAATGCACCGGTGATTTCAATGTTTTTGATTTTTGGACGTCGGCACATATGTCTTGGACATTCAATACGAAATGGGGTTCGGCCTTCTTGCGTTGCTTGGTGTCGCGCCTAGCCTTGACACTGGGTCTACGCGTTCGTTTCTGTGAAGAAAATGGTTGTTTCCGCCTGACCAACGCCAATTTCTTTTGTTTCGGTGGTTCCATTCACCCTCGTCATCATCACCCTCAACATCCACATCATCCTCATCATCTTCATCAACCTCATCATCCCCATCACTAGTGAAACTCGGGGTGAGATTCGCAGAGCGTTGGAAAACCAGCACGGTCGCCCAGCTAAAATATTCATAAGCACTCACAGATACATTGGCACTGAAGGTGATGGGGCACTCGTATGGAGTTTATCCAGTGCGTTCATGACAGTACCCATGCCCCGAAGAAACAATGGATTGCCCAGTGCTAACCCACATTGAATCAAACAATTGAGGCTAATTTTTTGATTATATATTAATCCCATTTCTTTCGGTCTGTACATCAAGTGCACAATTAAAGATCCCAATCCATGTGTGATGCAAGAATCATTTTCCAGCGTCGGTTCCCAAAAGCAAACAATACTAGATACGACTGTGCAAACATTTTTGACAAAACCTTGTCCTGGTTGCACTTAAACGTTTATCGGCATGTTTTTTTGGATTGTTTCAATTTCACTATGGCGAAGGTTTTCAAGCATGACTGCAATGTGTCACCGATGTAAATTTACAACATAAAAATCACAATAAATACCACAGAAAACATGTTTGGTATGAATAATTAAAAATCGCAAGGATTTGTTTTTTGAGGTGAACATGGTGCAGCGATCAACGCCCTGTCATTTGTTTGAATCCAACATGCTGATGTGTTTCGCTCATTTTCTCAGCGCGTTTCCAGCTGGACAAAGAGTATGCTAAAGGGCGACAGTGTTGGGACACACGTTTGCTGTATGATTTTCTCCACGTGATGTATCAATGCGGCCATGGACCACCAAACTTTGGAAAAAAACAACAATTCCGATTTAATATTTACGGACAATTCCTTAAATTTTTGCTAAGGCAAATGCAATTCCACTTGGTTAGTATCATGACTCCGATCAGGCGCGAACGGATATTGGAAAATTATCGCCCAATTTTGTTATATATATATATATATTTGTTGTTTGCAATGAATGATTAATTTTGCGCGTTTTGGAACGGGCAAACATAATTCATTCCATTTCCCATCGTAGTTTCGTTGCTGTTGGGCGTGTCGGACAACGAATCAATCATTCCAGACTCTTTGTCGTACTCCCTGAGGTCAAACCAAAACTTTTGTTGCACAGGCAAATCGTTGAAATCCAATTATCGGGAATTACCCTTTAATCAATTTGATCCCGTAGGTCATTGACGACAATTCTGTATCATATTTTTTTTGCGGTTGTTGTGATTAATGAACTCATGCATGCGGACGACGAGTCCAAATGCTGACATTGTACTCGCATCTCCATGTCGCCCGTTTATGTAAATTTGTTCGCTTCCCTGCTGGCAAAATGATGCGGAAACTGTTTTTGAATGGCGGGTGTCCCCTGAGACGTCCTTGGGTCACGGAAATTCAGTTGATTTGCAATGGTGGCAAGTCCACCTTTTGCCTGTTTTTTGATTCTGCCCCACGAAAAGAAAACAATTCGCGTGGTTGATTAGTTCAGGTTTCCGGGTTCTGATCCCATGGTGTGTTGATTGAAACCAACCATTGTTTATTTTTTGACGACACACTTTTTCTGGGCAACGAATTCTCAACCAGGTTCGCGCCAACATAATGAATACCGTACGCATCATCACACCATGCAAGAGTTTAACATTTCCTTATCTGAAAATGGTTGTCACATTTTGTCACTGATTGCCACCATGGTGGGCCATGTTGAAAAATCACTGAAAGAAAACTGCATGCTCAGAAAGGACACTGCAACTAGCCTCCATGAGATCCTAATTCAAGATGTATGCTGAGAGCATCCTCTCCGATCATTGCAAACGACATGAAGCAAATCTGTTTTCCTGGCTTTGCAACAACGAAATCAAATGCAAACAACCTCCATCGTTGGGAAGATGCTGTAGCCACCCCCACATCAAAATAAAAATGTTAGTCCAAAAAAAAATCTCTTAAAACAAACATGTATCAAACATGTCAAACATAACATGTACCCATATGTATATATGTATATATGCATGTAGGCATTTCTGTCATCATTGGTGTATGTGAACAAATATGCAAATACATATGTATGCGTATTTTTTGAAAAGTACTATCTTTGTCTGTGCGTATACACATATCTTCTTATGTGCAAATTCCTACTTGCTTATATGTAAAGAAATGTATTTTATTTTAAACCACCTATGCGGATGCATGCAAACTTCCGAGTTACTTCCGGCAACTTCAAAAGAAAAACGCGCAAGCCAAACCAAAACAAAAACTCAAAGGACGGCTTGCAGTGATGGATGACGCACTCACTCTTTTTTCTTGGACCACTGGGGGAAATCGCACGACAGTCTGGATCACAAGCCAGATGGTTCACGGGCAACTGCACATGATGACCCATGTCATCAACTTTCCTTTCAACATCAACTGTTCTCCAGTCTTTTCATCTGAACTTTCCAGGCTATGGGTTCGGCAAACTAGTCTGTGCGACCAACGTCGGGCACCTGCTGCTCGATGGGGTCTTCCGTAGGGATGTCGTTGGCTGGCATTGCAACATCCGGGAGCGACTTCAGGTGCCGCAGCTGGCAAAGGCCACCACTGTGGTCCCGGAGGGACAAGATCCACGTTGAAGACTAAGGCAACGTTTTCAAAGATTAACGCCGCATCATCGAGGGCGCCACAGACCTCTGTATGGTCATCTGCATCGTATGCTGTGTGGCACCAATCAACGAACTCCAATAAGGAGTTCCAGGCAGGATCAAGTAAACGAACGCAGTCTGAAGATGTAGGGTCATTGCGCAATCGAGCAAATCAACAAGGAAATGGCGGCTGGTCTATGTGCGTTGGGGTCGCAACAGGACACCCTGGAAAAACAGCTTCTTCAAAGATGGCCAATGCCTGAGCACCTGAAGACCAGACAAAGGTCAATGCCTGGAGGTTCAGTGGGCGGACACAGCGTCTGAGTATCTGGTACATGACACCAACGAAGGTTTCGATGGTGACCAATCGGCGGTCTACCAGCCTGTCCTCACCAGCTGAAATAAAACGGGTAATCATGCTGATCAATGTTGTCGAGTTAACGATCAGTGTGCCAGAATGCATGGCTGGAAAAGTGAATGCAATTGCGGTATCAAAGTTTGATGGGAATGAGCTGCAACAAATGGAGGCTTCAAGTTAGCTGCATGGGTGGGAGATACAGGGTGGGGCAGCTTGAACATGGATGTTACTTGAAGCAAAGAATTGGCAACGTGTCCCACTGAGATACCATTAGATCTTTGAATGCCATGCATCACAAGAACGACATGTACATCTGGAAGCTTCAAGTGCACAACAAAACTGACATGTACATCTGCAAGATTTGACAAGCTGCACAAAGTTGTTTTGGCGTTTCGGTTCCATCAACTGTTCATTCAATTCGATACACGGTTGGGGTTTCCAATCCGGGCTATAATTTTTGCGGGCAGTTTTTGAAAACAAACGTTGGCACGGTACACGGTTTGGACATGTGCAAGAGCCGGGCTTATGTTCACATTACTGTTTGCACTTTTGCAGCGCCGCAAAGTAGCACAGGCAGGAAGCACCACTAGTTTAGTAAATTTAACTTCATATGGAAAAGCATAGGGAAGGGGGGCGCGTACGCGGGTCCTACGCGTTCCTACCAACTAAAAAGGAACCATTCAAAAATCTCAAATCACTCACTGTGAAAATGTGAAGACATGCAGAACGGCTGAAGCTCCCAAGCACTCTTTTCACCTCGGAGAACGAGGTCAGTGGTTGGAATTTTTCTTGAAACTGACCCACATCTGACAGGTCAGAAACCTGACCCACCAAGAACTTCCAATAGTCATCCTTTGACCAGTGGTGAACGGAGACATCCTTTGCCCCCAGCCAGTTTAAGGTCGTCCACGAAAAATGTAGTCCTGTGTGCGAAGCTCCAAGGTCACGATGGCATTGTGACACATTTGTCGAAAGGTCCGAAGGACTGCATGAACCATATTCAGCTGGAAATGGAGCGGTTGTCCATCAAAACCTGTGTCCTCTGATAAATCGATGATCTCATCGAGCTGGAACATCAAAGGAAGAGCCGCTGGTACCATCCAAGAGCTCGTAAGAGAAACTGTAACCTCTCAAGAGAGTAGGCACGGCGTGCCCTTAACATGGGCGGGCTCGAGCACCGCGAGAAGGGTGGGTCTTTTCAGATTTCCTTTGGGAGGACACAGCTTCCCAAAAATATAATTGTGAAAACCCATCATACGGGAAACAACTGGATCCCCCATCATACAGGGGCAGCTCAAAACTCAAACAAGAGTTCAAGAATTCTCCTATACCTTATCCAAAGTGGGGGTCGCAACTTTGTTGTCCGCTTTACCCAGTTGGGGCTTTGACATGCGTCATTCCGTCCATTCTGGTTGCATAGCTTTCCGTTAAAACAAGCTGGCAAGAGGGAAATGCAATTCCAGCTGGACTGACCGCATACCCCCCATGGACATGCAGGGTGGGAACTAGCATTTGGGTGGGACAGGCATTGTCCATGGATCTAATTTAAACCTGAAATTAAGCATGGCTGGCCACACGGACAAAGATTTCACATGACAGATATGACCAAGAAACATCTTTGATATTTCCATGACTGCCATCGTACTGCACCACATGATTTTGTCAAATCATGATTTGTCCAGAATTCACAAATTAAAAATTTTGATTTGTGGATTTTATTTGGAGTGTTGTTTGGTTTAAAGTGGTTTTTGTTTGGCTAGTTTGACGCTGCAAAGTTGTTTGCCTACGTGTACTAGGGATAGCATTAAGCGCATAGATATTACAGACCGGGCTAAGTACATAGCCCTGTTTGGATGGTTAGAGAGAAAATATTGTCAGCAAGCTGAAATAACCTTCTCCTATACCTTATCCGAAGTCTGTATATATGCTATACCTAATCCCTATATACGCATCGCAATAACGCCCGCACGCGCCGCCAAAGTTCGGAAAACTCGTCGCCAAAACCCCAAACAACCCAAACCAAAACACAAAGTAAAACACAGCTTCAGCAAATAAAATGTGCACTCGGAAAATTCTGACAACTGAAACATGCCGCTCACTGACAAACCGCCTGCGTTGTTTTTCATCGCAAATACTCTGAATGGTCTGGGGTCGCAACTTTGTTGTCCGCTTTACCCAGTTCGGGCTTTTGACATTTGTCATTCCGTCCATTCTGGTTGCATAGCTTTCCGTTGAAACAAGCTGGCAAGAGGGAAATGCAATTCCAGCTGGACTGACCGCATACCCCCTTTCTATTTCAGGACAGCTTCAAGAGTCTGGCAACTAAGTCCTCAGGGTGCACAAAGTCAGTGGGCCTCTCAAGCCCCAGCAAAGCTAAGGCCTCAGCACATGCGTCCCTTGATGGCCCATCAGCCAAATTTGAAGCACTGGGTACCCGCTCAATCCAACTGTATGAAGGGGCATCTGCATCAATGGAGTAGAACTCCCTCACCAAGGTGCGCATTGAAGCGCTTGGGCTCAACCCTTTTATGGTGCAGTACTTTGCTGCATCATTGTCACCCACCATATTAACCTCCTGTTGTGAGAGACATCTCTAAATTGCCACCTAATGAGCACCATGACATGGAGCTCAATCTGACAAATAAGATGGTCCCCAACAAGCACCCGCCATTTGTCTAAAAGCGGTCTGGGTGTCTCTCCTTTGCACACCCATCGGTTCCCGGTCGCCACATCCACTATCACAGCTCCAATGCAAGCGAAGTTTCCTTCCCAACAACCATCTGTGAAGACAAGGGTTGGCTTCCTCTCAAAGCCCAGGTTGATGCATCTCGGTTTTGCAGCCTGCAACCTCTGTATAGCATAGTCACGAAACGATACAATATCTGCCGGTCCTTTCCTCATGGGGTTCCCACCCAAAGCCATTACCTCAGCACCCACTGAAGAACCCGCAAGCATAGCGCATGAGCCCATGCAGGACTTGCGCCTGGTGTTTTGTCAAAGACTTGTCGCTTCGGACTTACTGCAAAAGGCTGACAAGGCGATCAACCCTTCCGGGCTTATTCTCCAGCACCACATTCCCATTGCATATATCACTGAGATCCAAGGAGCATCCCAACACCTGAAACTTCTGGCTGAAGGGTGCAGCTTTCGTGCCGGTCTTTGCGTGTCTCCATCTCAGCAAGTCCAACAACTGGCTGGCAGCATCGTGGGCGTCACTTGCAAAAGAGGCTGGAGAAAACTTGGGGAAATCATCATAGAAAACACCGCAAGGTATGGCCAACATCATAGTTCAGCAAGAACCATAAGCTCCTTGAAACACGGTTGAAACTGTAAACAGCTGCACACGACCCAAACATCAAGCTGTTCGCAACAAAATACTTGGGACGACCGTTGCAATCATGGTATACAATGACAGCCAAATGACGATGCTCCGGATGGACGCCCATCTGCTTGTAGGCCTTGCTCAAGTCCAAACACTTGCCCAGCCACTGTTCACTGCCAGGCCCCACAGACTGACCCACCAACCTCTCAGCTATCTTCAAAGCTAGTCCAGCGATGTCGTCAACATCCTGCAGCTTCAAGTAAGAGGTCACTGTGTGGGCCAGATTCAACTGAGCTTCCAAGCAATCGTCAATGGGACGAAGTTTCAACTCCGTTCCTTGTACAAGAACAAAGCGCCTGATGACGCACCAATCACTCCTCCCCGAATAAGCTGTCACACTCGCTTCATCAGTGAATGGCCCCTCCAAGAACAGCAGTCTCTTCCAGATGATCTGTATGCGATTTGTCAGCAGTTGGCATTCTTCCGACCATCGCTCTCCTGCGCCACACAAAAAGAGGCTTCAAGGTCGGTTGCAGCAAGAGTTGCTGGCCGCAACATGGCTACGGAGCAAGGAGGATTAGCATGTGCCCCAACCAATTTGACCCCCTCCAGTATGAAAGGAATAACACCCATGTCATCCTACTGCTGCTTTTCCAAGAAGGCTTTCCAGGTCAGCAGGTTTTTACCTTCCAGGACCTTCCCAAGAGATGGTGGCAAAGACGCATGCAGAGATTTCTCATCGGCCGCAAGTCTGGCTGCCTTGTCACATCCTCTAAATGCTCACCCGAATCCATCGGGTGCTGCATGGATTCTGCTCCAGCCAAAAATTGAGGTGAATGACAAATGCCACACCTCATCACTTTTGCTGTCAGCACTGCGACACCTCAGCTTGACGAAACCATTGATTGCCAATGCAGACGAGAATCAGAATGAGCACCTTGCCCACGCCCAGCCTACGACAACAACACCAAACAACATGGCGATTGTGCAAAGATTGGCAACATGCTCATGTCTATAGATCCCCTCAGCATCAACCTCTGAAAATGAGAAGGCCAGTTTGGCACCACTAGGCGGTGCAGAGCCAGTAGAAATGATGCGGTAATATTCAGGAATCATTTTTTTTGCTCGGAAGTAGCGCACGCTGGCTCACGGCCTGTGTCACTGGACAAGAAAAAGAGTTAAAGTAAATACAAAGTATTCACAAAAAGGAAAGCGGTAATATTCAGGAATCAAAGCGCGGTGCTTCTTCGTCTGTTTGCTTTGAGCTGCAACAGATTCATGATGCAATGCGCTTGGATGAAAAGAAACGCATCAAACACTCTGCAGCTCTCTGCGCCAAATGAGGGCAGTGAGCCTCAGATGCAGTGTCAAAGATCCATGCTCCGACACTCCATTAACCTCCTAAGAATGGTCATTCTGGCAAGTGGCCTGCAAGGCATCATGGATCCCTGGGGTTGACAACCATCCTGTATGTTTTCTCAAAGTTGAACCATGGCAGCAAGCTTGAAATGAGACTTTAGGAAGTCTGTTCAAGCACATGCAGCTTCTGTAGAATGTGCTGGCTAGCATGACGAGCACTGCTCATAGCGAGCTGGGTGCTTGACTCTGACAATGATACTGTGCGGAGACTTCGTGGAGATGCTGTGGAGCACAAGAGCCTGCTAAAAGAAGCCATAGGCGACGATCAAGCAGCAGGGTGCAAGACGTAGAAGTAATGAAGCAAGATCGAGCGAGGATCCACCAACTGCGTGAACAAAAGCTGCAAAATTGAACCAAGTCGGACGGAGTCGGCACACCTTCTTAAGACTTATTTGCAATGGGGAAAGAGTTCCAGCTTTGTGATTTGAGACGANCAAAAGCTGCAAAATTGAACCAAGTCGGACGGAGTCGGCACACCTTCTTAAGACTTATTTGCAATGGGGAAAGAGTTCCAGCTTTGTGATTTGAGACGACTCCGCAAGACAGGATGCAAAAGATTACGTCATTCTGTCATACGTTCGATTTGTTCGATGCTCATTTCTGGGTTGGAAAGCTATGTAGATTTTGGACCCCCAGGGGGTCCTCCCCAGCTCACTTTGCAGCGGCTGGGACCAAACCGCAGAAAAAGGGTTGCTACATGCTCCAGCTTTTGGCGCGCCCGTTTTTGGTCTCGCTTGCCATTGAAATGTAAATTCAAAGCAGCCTGGGAGTGGCTTTGTCTGAAGCGAAAAAATGGTAGCGTGTGGCAACCCCTTTTTGGGCATTATNTCTCGCTTGCCATTGAAATGTAAATTCAAAGCAGCCTGGGAGTGGCTTTGTCTGAAGCGAAAAAATGGTAGCGTGTGGCAACCCCTTTTTGGGCATTATTGCGAGCTGCTGGAGACATGAGCCTTTTCGCATGATGCAATAGGATCACATTAAGACATTTGTTTGCAGGGAACCAGCAAGCTGTCCACGCAACTGGCGAGGACTACTTCTTGGGTCCAGCAACCGAATTTGTTTACAACCCCGAAAATGAGATTGTCGCAGTGACCATTTTGCCAAAATTTCAAGCCCAACGCAAAGCCAGAANGTTGCTGATGGAAGGTTCCCAACCGCATAAAAGGGTTCTACATGCTCCAGCTTTTGGCGCGCCCGTTTTTGATCTCGCTTGCCATTGAAATGTAAATTCGAAGCAGCCTGGGAGCGGCTTTGTCTGAAGCGAAAAGTGGAGCGTGGCAACTCTTTTGGTCATTATAGAACTTTGCGACTGCTGGAGACATGAACCTTTTCGCATGATACAATAGGATCACAGACATTTGTTTGCATGGAACCAGCAAGCTGTCCACGCAACTGGCGAGAACCACTTCTTGGGTCCAGCAACCGAATCTGTTTGCAACCCTGAAAATTAGGATCGCAGTGACCATTTTGCCAAAATTTCAAGTCCAACGCACAGCTAGGATTGCTTCCTACGTGAATAGGGAACGCAGTTGCTGATGGAAGTTCCCAGCCTCGCTTGGAGTACAAGAGAGAATAAGGCCAATTTTTGCAAAATCGCCATATTGCTGCTGGGTGTTGTTGTTGCAGGTTTCGCAGCATGGCGTTGGCAAGGCGCCTGAGTTGCTGGCGGCTTGCCTTCTTCTGCGTTTGTCTTGGCATCAGTGGTTTTGTCAAGCTCGGGTGTCGCAGTCATCAACTTTGTTGTTTGTTTTTTCTGGGCTTGAACCTCCTTCCCCCAGAGATTCCTAACGTGGCAGCTTTGTGGGTCAATGCCATCCGGTTAAACTTTGATTGTACATATCGTAAAACTTTGACACGCAAAGTTAGATCGCGAAAACCGCTTTCAAACCTCTTACGCTCAAAGTAAACCCAAACCAAAACAAACACAAACGTGCAAGTCTCGCGTTTCTGCAGNGCGTTTCTGCAGTCTCAAAACCCTCAGAGGCCGTCTCTCGGCAACACACACACACTTTTCGCTTCCCGGTTCTTGAGCCACAAGTTAGTGGCAAAAACGCGCAGTCTCACTATCTACACAGGCAAGTAAAACGCAGACAAAACCGGAGGTTTTGTCAAGTTGTGGTAAACTCGATTCCTAGAAACGTTTCATTTAAATA
>BGPT01002285.1:0-10915 GCA_003297045.1 Symbiodinium sp. clade C Y103 | reverse complement strand
TCTAAAGGAAGAGAAGACATGACGATGTCAAACCTTTTGTGGTTTGGCTCAAGTCTGAGCTGTGAAAAAGAGCTGACCGCCGCTCTTGCGTTTTTCATAATTCCACCGTCAAAGTCGTCTTTGCTGTCATGGCGTCTGCATGAACAAGTGTTTCATCATGACCAGATTCATTGAAAATTGACTTCAAGCGGCATCCTTCCATTTGTTTTTTTTTCCACACCTGGTTGAGGCAAGTTCTGTACATAGCCTATGTTTGGGACCCATTTACATGAATATGACTTACCTTTGGCTTGGAGCGACAGGTTCATGTGAGAAAATCGTCCTGAGGGAAGAAGAACGGACTGACCCTCAGGCGAGAAGCTTGAAGCCGTGGTTCTTACAGGTAAGTGGAGCTTCGATTTGAGGCACGCCTGTGCAACCCTCTTGCTCCTGATGAGGGAAGGTTCAACTCAAGCCCATGAAGGACATCAGGAGTCATGGTGCACATCAACCGGTGCTCATTGAGTGGGGCTTGCCTGATGCAGCCTCTGCTACAGAGCACCATTGATCGGAAGGATTCATTTGCCGCTGGAGGTCGAGGCTGTGGACCGGCCTTCTATGCACTGAAAGAGTGACGCGGCAGTTGTTTTGTGTTTTCCACCAAATCCATCCACCGGCGCCGGGCTCTTGCTCCACCAAGTCGGCCACACCAACCACAGTGCCAGAAGCTGTGAGCACACTGCGCTGGACGCACGTTTCATCTATCTTCAACCATAGCTGCTCATACGCTTGCAGCTGCGCCTCCCTTAGTTTTTCAAACTTTTTGTGAAGCGCTGCAGGCCCATGCGTCCGCCAAGCTTCAACCTGACGCCCAGGTGGAACCTGCTGCTCCCCTCTGACCTTCTTGAGGTCGACACTGGTGTTGCTTTTCTTCGGGCGCGCCAGCCCAAGACTGTTTCCGAGGCAGAGGTCCAGCGCAACGCCTGCAAATGAAGAAGCCTTTGCTTTTACCCTTTTTGGCAGGAGTGTTTCCAAGTGAGACCCTGGTTTAGCCCTTTTTCCTTTATCAGCTGTGCGGCGAAGGAGCTATCCTTGCTATAAGCGAGGCGAGCCTATCACCGACATCCTGTGAAGAATGTGGAGAATGTGGAGAAATGCGGTTATTGTCGTTGCCTACTCTATCCGATCCAGGAACTTGCAGCTGACCCCTTAGTTGCTAATTTTTCTCCAAGAATGCGACGTCGGATTCATCAAACGGCTACCTTGTTTCCTTGCGTTTTGTTTCTGGGCTCAGCCACTAGGGTACAAGCGGGTTCCTGGGGGGTACGGCCTGCTTTAGAAGTGGATGGGGATCCTGCGAAGCCAATCAACTACTGCCCTGTTCCACCTGAAGTCTTGTTGCCACCGGTGGCTCCTTTGCGATGCAGCTGCAGATCTTACGAAGCTTCCCAGCACCAATTGACGTTCCGCAACTTTGGCAAGCTGAAGCGAAACAAAAAGAATGAGTGGTGCTGACATGCATGAACATGTCATACACTTCCTGCCCTGCAGAAACTTGGGCCGACCATTCTCCCCTGAGATGGGGGTCCTTCAAAGCTGATCAACTGCTGCCCCGTTCCACCTGAAGTCTTGTTGCCAACAGTGGCTCCTTTGCGATGCATATGCAAATGTCACGAAGTTTCCCAGCGCCTTGACGTTCCACAACTTGAGCAAGTTGAAGCGAGACAAAGAAGGTAAGCGGCGGGTGCATGCATGTACATAAGCGGCCAAAAATTTATCTAGTTCAGATTGCCGTCAGCTATCCGTGGTGGGTAAGACGCAGTTTGGCACGGACAGTTGATGAGCAATCTCTTGTCAAAACCAGAAATTCCGTTTTTGACCACCCCAACTCTTTCATCGATAATATTCAAGTGCTGCCCATTTTCACCCTACCACCTGCTGCAACACTGCCGGACAAAAATCGCCCACGTTTTTAGCCAGTACCTCGTCCTTTTCTGCCCCAACGCCGAAACCCACCTAGACCCGACCCACTGTCCTACTCCCTTCCCTATCTTTTGTGTCCCCAGAATTTTCAAGTGCCTTGCCATGATGTCATGAATTGCTGTGATGGTTATGAAACTGATTCCAAATTCCAACCATGTTTTCGGAAACAAACAATTGTTTGCATCATTTGTTGGATGGACGTACATGTCGTGCCTGCGCAAGCAGCAGCCGCTTCAAGGGTTTCAAGACACCGTCTGTTTGAATGAAACGAAATATATAAATTTATTTTGTTCACACATGCATGTGGCGAACGTCAAAGTATCGTAAGTCAAACCTTGAACGTTCCATATCATGGGTGATTCAGTAGCAACATCAAACTACAAGACACCAGCTGCTGCCAGAAGTTTGTATGCTACTTGTCGCTGGTGCCATCGGTGTCATCGCATCGTTGGCCATGGCAACTGCATTGGTGGATGATGGTCCGGGCATGTTTGGCAGGTGCGCAACACAAAAATTACCAATATTTTCAAAATTTTTATGTTGTTTTAAGATCAACAGCCTCAAAAAAACTCTAGCACGCGAAATGTGTTGGATGTGAACATGGTGCTTTGATACAAGTTCGGTTAACACAACCCAAGAATAACGAATCATTTGCACTGACTGATGGTTCATTTCACCAGATCCGAATTTGTGAGATCTTGATCGTCACTACCATTGCATTGGCATTTCCAGGGTGGGGCCACAGGGCATTTCATCGAGGCGCAAATGGTGGGTGACGTTTTTTTCACCTCCCCAAGGGCGGGTTTTTCCCCACCTTAGACAGGCTCGATTGACAATTCTAATGGAATTGAGTGGTTATTTGAGTACAAAAAAATGCAATTTTGACATGTTTTCATTATCCAATTTCGAACCATCCCTAAATGTGCAAACCAATTCTGAATGGGTTACGTTTGGTTGCTTCCCCCCAACTATGGATGGTTTTATAGATCAAATTGATAGCTTTGGACCCATCCCCCATATCCGTTTCAGTTTTGCTTTTCCCACATGATCTTCATTTTGGATGTACCTGGTGTCGTGGCTTTGGAATCTGAAGCGAAATGAAATTTCGATGGCCTTCTTTTGGTAAACAACAAATTCAACACAAAAATCCAAGAGGTTGTCAAATCACCACAGTTTGTGGTTCAATGGTTCCCGTGGCTTTCATTAACCATTTCGGGCTATTCTGTTGGTTGGCATCGACACCAAGGGGACACATCCGTTGGGATTTAAGGTTCATTGTGGTTTTCCACACAGTTTTTCCTTCCCAGGAACTATGAGTGCTGTGATGAATGTGCTGAAGGTGCGATTGAACAGGACGCTGGGTTTGTCTATTGAGTCTACTGGAAAACTGCCAAACAATCCGATGGTTTATCCTCACTTTCCAGGGAATAAACTGGCCGTTTGGGGTCTACACCTTTTTCAGACACATTGGCAAAAATTATAGATAGAGGGTTACAACTCATATTCTTGTTATAGGACCAAATGTGTTGCTCATCCAAAAAGGGCACATGAATCGATATTTGCGCTCGAGACTCTGTTGTGAAACATAGTTGATGTGACAATGACGGAACCAGCCAACAGGCTTCAAAAAATTCTGGTGGGACTGCCAGTTGGCTTTCTAGTTGGGGCTGCATCCCAACCATGTTTGAAGGTGTCCCCGATGTCACTGGATGATATGGTCGCTATCCACTTACCATCCTGACATTTGGCAGTTATTGGCAGTTTGATTAGTGTGTTTACCACATTATCTTAGATCTTGAACAAATCTGGGTGACCGGGTGTGATATTTTTTCATGGACTCGCAAGTGCCCCCTCAAAATGGCTCCATGTTCACACAGGGATCCTCATATTTCCCAAAAGGTGGACGTGTTAAACATCATCGTTTGGAGCTCAAAAAGTGCCCAAAAGAGTGGTCAACCACCCAAAATACGGTCCTCGTTGACCTTTTTGCATACCCCAAAGATGACTAAGCTACTTATAATCATATGATATGGGTTTGTACAAAAACTAGGAATTTTACGTTGTAAACGAAATTTCATAAACCATCCCCAAGTCATCACGATTTTTATGGTTTCTACATGTTTCTACAAATCATCCCCTTTTCTGATCGGTTTATGGCCAGGTCGTTGTGCAAGTCCCACGAGTCCCACAGGCGACCAAAGCATCAGCCAGTGCCAGGGAACTGCTTTGCTGTTGGCCCAACAGGCCACAAAGGCCATTGACGCCCGGCATGATTTCTGCAACTTCCCGAAGACAAGTTGGGAAGTTGAGGATCTGGATTTTTTTGTTAGTTTAAGTATGAATCTAGGAGATCCTTGTTCAAAACAGTCTTGTTTCTTTGAATTGCTGGAGACATTGGGTTTATTTTTGAAACATAGAGAATATAAACTATAAACCAAAGATTTTATGGGATACTAATAATGCGGATGCAACAGAAAACTATAGCCACATGGGGTTGGGTCAAAATTCAAGACCCAGCAAACCGCAGATAGACTGGTCCATTTCGAGAATCATAAACCATCCCCAAAATGACCAATACCATTTGTTTGTAGTTTTCCTGGTGTCATTCTTGTTCTGCTATGGCAGAAAAGCAACTGAATAAGATGGCTTGCTCCACCAAGAGCTTGGGCGTATTTGATATGATGGGTTCGGATATCAAATTGATCAAGGATTCTAAGGGACAGAATTGACGCAAATAGCGAGAAGTGGGGAGGAAACCAGTCCAACAGATTGGGGGTGAAACTCAACATGGAGTGAAATAAAAATGCGACGTGTCAAGATGAAGTGTGCCCCTATTGCTCCAAGGACTATGCTTCGCTCGGCATGGGCTTCCCACCTCAGCATCCCACGGATCGTTTGAGTGCCTCGTCAGGGCAGGGGTTGGAACCCCCTTGTCAAGTGAGGTGTTAGAGATGGGCGGGAAGCGAGTGAACAGACTTGGCAAGGTTTGCACGCTGCATGGGTTTCCACGTATAGGAATCGTTCTTGTGTATACAGCCCCTTTTCAAGTTTTTTATTCGTCATTTCAAGCTTCATTGGGATAGGCGGTCATCGTTTCTTTCATATTTTTTGCAGCTCGCAACCTGCTGAGGTTATCGTGAAGGGACTCACTCCTCCTTTGTGAAGTCACAGCACCTTGGCCTGGGCTGGTCACGAATAGAAACTCGTTGGTGAGCGGTTGGTTGTGGGGTTTGCTTCCCTCATAAATTGGAGACCCCCAGGAAACAGGGACTTTATGATCACGCTTCAAACCATCACCACGATTCCTGGGATCCTTCAAGAGATTCCCAGCTATTGGGGAAGCTCCTATTGGAAGGTAACATATTAACACATTATTCTGCTTTTGGCATATTTGACCATTCTCGAAGTGACTCAATAGCGCCTTTTGTCCAATTACCACTTGCAAGCTGGCTTACACGCCTGTACTTGGGGTTGTGTTACACCCAGGTAGTTTTGCATACCCTCACCCAGGGTAGTCTTGCTAATTCCGATGTTGAAGTGTGAGGTCATCCGAGCAACAAGTCAAGCATTTCGAACTGTCAGTGACTAGTAGGGTTTACTGTAGATCCCAAGTTATGGGACATATCATCATGGTTGTATCCATTCATAACCTCAACGGCACCCCTGAAGCAACCATTTGTATACAGATGCTGATCCCATATTTTCCCATGGATTTTCCCATTATTCTCCCACAGGTTAAGCGTTAATTGTTCCCATTTCCCTTTGGCCGGCGGGCCGGCGGTCTCCTAGGTCCCGTTGCCAACGATCCTTGGAAGCCTTGCAGGAGCTCTGTCGAAGCCCCCTAGAGGAGCGGGTCATCTGTGACTTGGATCAATCGGTGCCGACCATAGCCACAAGGTATTTCTCGGGATTCCATGGGATATCGTTGGGGATAGAACTGGGATACAACAACAATGATTTTTAGCAACTTTATTGTGTTTTTTTCTTTATTTTACAAACTTAAAGGGATTCATGGATATAACCAGCCTAGATATGATTGTCTAGGGATATCATTGGGATAATAATTGGGACCATCATTGGATCATATGTAATAGGAATGCACTCTCTAGTGATTGAGCAGTTTGCTATGGAAGCCATGGCCCATCTAGTGCCATGATTTTGGATGTTTTACCCAAAAGATGGTGATTTTCCATAGCTACATTACAGTACCGAAGGATATATTTTCTTGACCAACAAGTACATCCACATCTATCTATCTCTAAGTTGGTAGCAGTCCGAATTTCTGACTGCTAGTTGCAAAACCAAATACTGTATCCTAAATTTTCCAAGTCTCTGATGGTTAATTTTTGATACTTTGACCCCTGCCATGTGAAGATCCGGTCTCCACCCAACCAGTCGCTTGCTAGGCCAGCAGTTTGTGAAGGAGATCGGCTGCCATCCAGCAGCCTGTCAACGTGGGGTGATAGGTTGGAAACTTATATGGGTTTTGCCCTATTAAATGGCTATAATTGGGGATATACCCTATTTTCAGACACACCCATGTAACCAACCATTTTATACGTAGGAACATGATACCGAAGAATATATCAGAATATCCTAATTTTGCGCAAAACAAATCGGTTGATGTTTTCTTTTTGTATGGGAATATGATATGGAATATGATAATATTGGAATTTCTTATTTGGTTGAAAACCATGTTTTTTGGGTGTTACCATTGATACCCCGACATTTTGTCACCCGCATAAAAAATCGGAAGACGACAAGCCCGCACTGGCAAGATTGAGCCTTGACATTCGGGCAGTGGTCATAATCTCAAGATATCTCAAGACCCAATGATTCGGGCAGTGGTCATAATCTCAAGATATCTCAAGACCCAATGAACCAGAATTATGGTTCATTTGTTAGTGTATGAATTCTATCATCATCCAATTTGTGGCTCTCCAATTTGAACCAAGGACTTGGCGAAAGTTGCTACCCTGGAAGGTGTTCGCTTGGCGCTTGAGCATGAGTTGCCTGAAAGATTTTGTTCTTGGCGGGTGCTGAGAGAGGAGGGGTGATGACGTAGAGTGAGGTGATCCTTTCACCTGGGCCGCCTGCCATTTTCACCAATTTTCAACTTGAGAGAGTTTTGCGACCTGGAAAGTAGTGTTTTGGGGGAAGCGCACAAGCTGCGAGCAAGACTTATCTTTTTTGGGTCATGGCCGAAGTCTTTGAGCTTCCCTCACAAACTTTGATGTGGGTTTCTTAGAAAGCTGTGGCTTCTAAGTGGTTCTCCTATCGTCCCAAAATTTGGTGCTGAGGAACTTCCAGTATTGTCACTATTCGTTTTGGCAGCTGAGGCTTCTTTTGCCTTTGCGCGCGCTCAACGAGGGCAGGAAATGGATGTACCAGACCTTTACCAAGCAGCCTTTGCCGACTCTTGGCTGCGCCTGCTGCCAAAAGACCTGGCCTCCTGGGGGCTAAGTCATGCTGGAACTTTGGCTTCTCAGCCCTAGCCGAGGAGCGCACAGATTGATGAAGTTGTTCAAGATATCACTGCAAGTGCTGCTGGGATTGCACGAAAGCCGATCATCCTGGCAACAACCTGTGGCCGATTTTGACCCGTAGCATTCCATAGCCACCACTGTTGGTGATGTCCCCAAGCCCAATGTATATGTAGGGATTTGCCGACATACAAACTTACAATCATACAAACGTATAAATATAGAAACATACATACACATACATGCTTGTATGCAAAGATACAAACGTGCAAACAAAACACAACAATCAAAGAAACAACGAATCGTACAGGCAAACATAAGATTACACTACATTGCACTTGCATGTCATCTGAATCTGCAGCTGCTGCATTACAGTACATTGACCTGTACATTTACATCACGCTACACTACATCGCGTTACAACACACTAAACTACCTTGCATATCATTGTATCACATCACCTCACCTCACATTTCGTTGCATTACACTAAATCGCATAGATACATTTGTGCATATATGTATGTGAATGCGTATGTACAGATATAGACAGAGATTTGCATACAGATCCACAGTACTTGGCCATTACGAAGCGTGTCGCTAATGCCCCAACCGCCCTGGGAGAGCAGCTTTGCTGCCACGATAACATGGTGGTAGAAACCGAGGAAACAGAGTATATCACGAGCGAAGATTGGGGATAGCAATTTAAACATGTCCATACACATTTACACTATCATTTACATATACACTTATATAATATCCGCATTTCTACGTATGAGCAAATAGGTATTTCAAAAAAACATGCTAGAAACCTACTGGGAACAGGTGGATTTTTTGATCCCAAAATTCCGTGGATTTGTCTCCGGATTTCTGAGGTCCTGAACAACACCTTCCGTACTTGGCGCTACGGCAACCCCGTGGGCCTCAAGCAACTGGAGGCATCACCAATGATCTTTGACGCGAGGGTTGGCCGTAGAATCTATGACTTTGTGGATTATGAATTGTGGATCCAGACTCACAAAAATGTTAGTGGTGTCAAGTCTTTATGGCTTCATTTGTTTGCTGGCAAAACTTTGAGTCATTCTCACCATGGTCCTATTGTACTAGCTAGGGATGAATATGATGTGTACATTCCTCGCCATATGATAGATATTAGGATTCCTCTCCGGCAATCAAACATAGAAATGGAGTATCCACCATTTATAGATGATTTTCCCTGCTATAAACCTCCGTTTAGTTCGGGGATTTCGCATTGCAACAATGATGGGTCCAAGGGTGGCTGCAGCAATGACACAGTGGCCCAGGGTTTGTCTCCAAAGCAGCTGCAACAGTGGCAAGAGCCAAGCAGTAGCTGGGTGAAGCTGGAGACTCGCAGCTTGGCGACAGAAGATATGGCTGTCATATTTGTGCCATGTTATGTTGTGTTCCTTTGCATATGTTCTATTATTTTGTATGTTTTGTTGCGTTGGTGGCTGGCATTTATTTTTATATACCATATATCTGTTGTGTTGCAATATGGCGATGCCATACATTCTCGCAGGTTCCAAGTTCGAAAGGTTCCCTGCACCGGCAGTTCAGGTACCATACGTGTCCACGAGGAAGATGGCCTGGAGTTGTTCCTCGGTCGTGCATCTTCCCACTTCATTGATCCCCAAATGTTGATGTTGGAAGGATCTTTCTATACAGAGTGGGATGTATGAAGGGGATCCTTCCTAACTGGTTGGGGATCTCCTATACTATTAGGGGATCTTTGTATTCATCGATCTGTTGGAGTTTTCTTTCCTTCTAACTTCGTGGGATCCCGAAGCAGGTCGATGAATGTAACTACCACTGCCAAACCGCCTTTTGATTGATCCTTTGCGATTGGAAATCCAGCACCCACTAGGACGGACCTCCCAAACAAAGGAGGCACTTTGGATGGAGGTTATCGACTTATGACGTGTTTCTTTTTTCAGCCACCAGTCATGTTCCTGACTGGAGGGTGACCCAGCTCGACCACCGCCCCTTGGAGGGCAACCATCCAAGTTCATCCAGGTTTTGGGCTACGAAAATTGGAGGACCCTCCCATGGCTTCGACGTGGAAGGTCAATGCTCCTTGGAGCCATCAGGAGATGGATCCAGCTAAATAATGGCTCCGCTATTTGGGAAGATGTGCAGAATTGGAGGATCTTATCATATCTTCTTCCCAAAATGATGCTTCTATTTTTTTAACTACATCAGGTTGGAAGTGATGCTTACGAAGTGAGTTTTTTACCTGGCCCCTTGTGACTGGGATATTTTAAGGCACCTTTCACCCAAGTGCCACAAGTCCTGTCTTCAGTTGTATCATCCCGCTAGATCTGAGCCCAATGCCAGTCCTCCGATGTTTGCGGCCTCGCTGTTTTTCGATGGAATGCTTTAGCCACAGACCTCCATTCACCAGCTAGACATTTGAGAAAAATTGAAAACCAAAATACTAGTTACTATTATCCAACAAGAGGCCATTTCCAATCTGACAATTCTTTTTGGGATGGCATAGTCACCTCATTTTTTTGGTGCAATGGCAAAGCGACCCGCTACCAAGGTCACTTGCCGCTGCTGGCCAATGCTCGCAGCAAGGCGGAGTCCCCTGTTTTGCCCAGGAATCCCAACTGGTTGGGAAGCATGGCCATGACCATTGGAATTTATAGGTATATCATAGGGATATCATCGGGATATCATGGGGATATGTTTGGAATCATATCATATATAATTAGGCATATAATAATTGGGTATGTACCCTCCGGCAATCAAACATGGCAAGGGGAATCTCCGAACTAAATGGAGGTTTCAATGGGAAGATCATCGAACTAAATGGGGAATTTTCCATTGCCATGGTGATTGCTGGAGTTACTGTATGATTAAAAACTTATAACCCATCTATATATGTGATAAGCTCACGAATGGGGACTTACAATCACAGGGTTATTACAGTAAGCAGTAACGGACTGGAATAATCCTCCAAACTTCCAAATGGCATGGGTGTTGCATAAGCAATCTGACAATAGTTTGGGTTATTGAATCATCAAAATGCAGCAGTTCAACAATCTGGGGATTTATCCACCAAGGATGTACCTATTGACCAAGACTGGAGATGTAGCCAACAAAGCAGTTGCTTCTCAAGCCATGAGTGAGGATATATCCCTTCTAGTCACCTTTGTAGGCAGTCCGAATAGGGGCTCCATTTCCACGTCTGTATGTGATTGTTTGCATACCTGAAGCCTTAACGATTGCTGTTTTGGATGACAACCACCACAACAGAGTTTCAGCCTCTCGCCATTGACTCTCCAGGTACATAGACACAATATATACATGTGGACAATGGCAAACCAAATATATGTACAAGTACATGATACTATATATACTGGATGTTTCGATGTGGCCATGAGGTTCAAGGGGGTATGAGCCATAGCCGTCAGCTCTCTGATTCTGACACCTGCCGCACCAGCTGCACC
>BGPT01002284.1:86610-98184 GCA_003297045.1 Symbiodinium sp. clade C Y103 | reverse complement strand
GCACTACAAACAAGCATATCAAAACCTTCATACCGGTCAGAAAATTAAACCACATACTCATAAGAATAAAATTGCCGTCTTTGTAGATATGATGTTTTCACAATTTCCTGATAAGATTATTTATCCAAATATTTTTAAAGAAAATTTCAGAAATTATTTAAGCAGACACATTGAGAGACTACGCTATGACTTTTCATAGTTTATCATAATTTTAATAATAATATTATTAAAATTATGAGGTGGTAAGATGGGTAAGGTTATGCTTGTAGATTTTTGAATAATATTATTTTTGGGCTACAATGTCTAAAAAGACTTAAAGGGATATTACCTTATAAATTAAGTGAGTGATGGAAGATACAAAAAAATGTTCAAGATGTAAAAAGGTAAAGTCAGTGGTAGAGTTTGGAGAATACAAGCAGTGTAGCAGTTGTTTAGAATATTGTATGTTATATTCAAAAAATAATCCTGAAAAAAGGAGAGATTGGGCAAAAGAAAATGCTGAAAAAACAAAGGAAGAAAAACAAACAAAAGTTCGTTGTGATGANGTTATATTCAAAAAATAATCCTGAAAAAAGGAGAGATTGGGCAAAAGAAAATGCTGAAAAAACAAAGGAAGAAAAACAAACAAAAGTTCGTTGTGATGATTGTAGTGTGGAAATTCAAAAGGGCAGTTGGTCAAAACATATTCGTTCAAGGGAACACCTTTCAAATATTGGTAAAGATGACAAAGAGGAATTTGACAAAATAAAATGGATGAAATGCCCTGTATGTGATGATTACCCGATACAATCTAAAAATTACAAGAGGCATATTACAACAACAAAGCATCTGGAGAATNGACAAAATAAAATGGATGAAATGCCCTGTATGTGATGATTACCCGATACAATCTAAAAATTACAAGAGGCATATTACAACAACAAAGCATCTGGAGAATCTGAAGAAACAGCAAACATAAATTTCATTTTATAATTTCAAATTATAAAAGTGAAATTGTCTTTTGTTATGGTTTATGGTATAGACTATTTTATTATTCATTGTATTGGTTAGGTTGTTTTGGTTTTGTTTTGTTTTGTTTTGTTGTTATGATTTTTATTATTGTTTTCTATAAGGTTGTGCTCCCCTGTCTTTAGTATTAACCCCATAGAATTTGTTGTATTATAATTTGGGTGGGTTGGGAAAAAGACGGGNTAAGGTTGTGCTCCCCTGTCTTTAGTATTAACCCCATAGAATTTGTTGTATTATAATTTGGGTGGGTTGGGAAAAAGACGGGGGAGCACAATGCTAACTATATATATATGTATGTGATTATCATGGATTATTGGGATATTGATGATGGATCATTCACATTTTATCTGCTGTATGATTGGTGACAATGGGACTAATGATTAGTGGGGCTTAATGGGATATATAGAAATTCGCAAATTTTGGATGGGTAGAGTAAATTCCATATCTATGGGACCAGACAACTGGACACTACCCTCTGGTAAACTGACATAACCATGGGAGATCACCATTTTTAATGGGAAAATTCACTATTTCTATGGCCATTTTCAATTCTATCAAAATGTTAAGATATGTTTTTTTTCAAAGATGGATCCAGCTTTGATTCGTAACTAGAAAACAGAATTTGGGTGTGCCACAAAAGGTTTTTTTACATGTTCTGCACCTGTTTTGATTCCACAGCAGACAGAATTTTGGGAATGTGCCAAAAAAAGACTTGGGGGTTATTTTACATCATCCCAGGTCGCAGTGAGGTCGGTATAATTTGTCCAGAATAAATCAGAACAATAAACCTCTAATTTTTGGGATAGTTTGTTAATTATTGGGTTTACCATAAATTATTTCAATAACCATCCCATTTTGCATAGATGTTAACCACTATCCAACAACCCACTATTCATAGACAATCCCATCCATAATTAATGGTATAGATATGTATCGAGAATATCTATTCATAGACAATCTCATTCATCAATATATTACAATGATTATAATTATGATGCTATTCCTGATAGATATTAACTTCCCAGTTGCTAACATTACTCGGAGGCTTCCGGAGGCCCGCGGCCCAACTGAGCCGGCCTTCAAGGCGAGATTGCGCATGAAGAGAAAGGCCACGCTGCTCCCTTGATGGGCACTCCTGAACGCCATGCCACCGCACCGCACAGCGGAAAGCTTTGACGGTTATAAATGGTTTCTATTGGTTTCTACATGGCAATCACGTGGGAAATACCTGGATTTCTGACGATTTAATGGTGATTAAACCAACAAACATGTTGGTTTAATGAAGATTCTTGGTGGGGATACAGTGGAATATTAACGGGATATATGGGTGAATATCCTCTGGTAATCAGTCACATGGCGAGCTGCACAATCTACCATCGAGTTCGACGATTTCCCATATCCAGTATATAGATGCCCATTGACTTCGGCGAATTCCCAGCACGCCATGTTTGACTACCAAAGGTGGAGCAAATGTAGTTGCAGTACAGAGAGCCGAATGGGACCCAGAGTTAAGCACGAACTGGAAAAAATATTGTGTGACACCTCCAAACGCAAACCCTGCAAACAACGACATGTTCAAACACTGGTTTTGACATGCCAAGAGATTTTGTACACTCATGTATAGTCTGCTTGGATGTGCTTAATCCAGAAAACGACACATATTCCAAATAACCTTTACCTAGATTCCCCAAATGGTGGACTTCCGCCGATCATCTTGGACCAGATCTTGTGATCTTATGGACCACATTTTTTTCGAATATCTTCCAGTATTGACATTCATATTGCGAAAAACTGACAGCCCCATTTGTGCTGTTGGCTGTAAGCCCAGTTCATGGGTGAAATCCACCTGCATGAAGCTTGAAGCCACATATTTGGGTGCCATCTTCCCACTTTCATTCCGTAAATCGACATTGTTTACCCTCTGGTGAACTAACAGTTCGCTATTGAAAATGGCCATAGAAATAGTGGATTTTCCCATAAAAAATGGTGATTTCCCATATCAATGGATTGGTTAATGGGAAAATTTACAGGAAACCCCCATATTTCATGGGAAAATCCATGGTTTCCTGTAGATTTTCCCTTAAACCAATCCCATGACCATAGTTATGTAAACGTTTCCCAGAGGGTATCAAATAGGCCGGGCGTCTGTCCAACGATGGTACCCTTGGCCAAATGTTCCACGAACCAGTGACGCAAGTAGTACAGGCTGTAGATATCCTCAGCTGAATAGTTCACAGGTATTCCCATGGTATTTCTATGAAATGATATATGAAATGGGTTGGTTCAGAATCCTCAATAATCAGGTAGTATACTCCCCAAGAATGACACATGAAATCCATGTTAAACTCCAGACCGGTTGCATTTGAATCGTTACTTTCTATTCATTTTCAATAGACCCCAAGGATATTAGATTCTCACAAACATGGAGCACGTTTTGGTTTGATATGTTTGGGATACCTTTGGAAACATCCTCAACAAACTACAGCATATTTAGCACTATATAATAGAGGCTTTATATGGGGTTCTGGTTGGTACTCTTGGGAATACCTTTGGAAATAGAAACAACTAAATTGGCAAGACATATGTACCATACTTAAGAATCTCAACCAATGAACATAAGTATTTCATCAAATAAGGAATAATAGGCATCAACAATAATTTCGCTGGTTTGTATTTTCAAACCACCAAATATGAGTCAGTTGGGATCTTGCCCGAATTAGGGTTCAAAATCAAAGGTGTTTGAAACCACCATTTCCAAGACTGGGATTTCTATACCCTCGGTACCACCATTTGTTTGGCTCGTTTCCTGCATATGGTTTCCTGCAACTGTTGTTTCAATAACGCTTACATGTGTTGAAGCTACAATGCTCATCCCTGGGTAATGTAGTGAACCCAATATATCCCATTAACCAACCATTTTGGCCATTGGGGAGTGATTTTACATTATCCCAATTAGGGGTACACCCAACATAAACCTCTATTGGGGATGGTTTATGGCATGGGGTTACCACTGAAGGTAGAGGAGCCCTAAGCGCCAGTGTCCCTACGTGGCGCACCAGTTCTCCGTCCCCAAGTGTCATGGTCTCCCTCGCGGTAGCGGCCAATCAAGGTCCACTTCACGGCCGCCAAGCCCAGCACGCGCAGCAGCTGTTCCTGGGGTCATGGGTCGTTGCTTTCTGGCGGCGAAGGATGACTGGACAGTCATTCCATGCACTGAAAAAGTTGACTCTTCTGTGCGCCGAAAACCTAAGAAATCCTATATATATAATCCTATATATTCAAACACAAATGAGACACTAAAGTGCCTTAAGACTCTGTACTCTGTAGATCGTTTCATCTATGATCAGAATTTCTGGTGGCCAAAGCATATGGTCAGAAGCAGTCTGGCCACCATTGCAATAGACCCTGCAAAACAAACTTACTCGGTGGTGCAGTTGGGGTTCTGAATTGGTATAGCCATATTAATCACCTCCCTAAGTGTTCAAACCCTTCAAATATGGTTACCCTCTGGTGAACTAACAGTTTGCTATTGAAAATGGCCATCGAACATCGTGATATACCCATGAAAAACATCATAAAACATGGTGATATTCATAGTTCGCTATCTTAAATTACCAGAGGGTACCATGGTGATGTGCATAGTTCCACATGTTTCTATATTCATACGCATATCGTCAGTGGAACTGCAACCCCTCTGTGTGGCACGGCAAGCCTCCAGACACTCCGACTTCCAGGTACCAAACATTATGAAAAATCATCCAATTATCAGCGGAGGAAAAACAACAACCTCTTCATTCTCAATATGTATATATATATAATATAATTATATATATTTTATATATATATATACATAAATACATATGTAATTATATAGATATACCAATGTATTCAAACATTCAATCCAAAGCCATCCACAACCGCAACTATTTAGGGCAATGCAATTGATTGATGCTTTCCTCAAGAATAATCACTCATGGGACCCGGTTTAAATTTTCCAACCCCCACCGCTAAGCCATAGCTTCAAAGAAAAGTAAGGTCAGCAATGCAACGAGACTCTGCCTGGGGTGCCAGAATCACAAACGTGGAGGACGACATCTACTGGTGGTGATGATTTGTTGGAAAAAAATGGAAAAAAATCAAAGCAACCTTTCCATTTTGGAGTTGATTCATATATTTGATTTCCATTTGATTCTGATTTCCATTCATATTCAAATATTTGGTTGATTCAAATTCACCTTTCCAATTTCCACGATTGGGGATGTTAGAGATGGAATATATCGAATAGGAAACCAACATCCAGGCTGCGGACTGATTTAGTCCGCCTGCGAAAATTGCTATCCATGGGCCCTGTAGAAAAATTGTTGCTAACCATTGAAGATTACATGTACTTGGATGATCAACGAAATTTGTCAATGATTAGGGCGTTGGGGTAGAACATGTTCGCTGCAACCCTGACGTTTCACCGTGTCTGATTTGAGATAAGTGGATGTTACTACTCCAATCCACATATTTGCCAGAGGGGGTGGCGGAGTTTTATCCCCTATCAAGATAAGTTGATATTACTACCATGTCCACATATTTGCCAGAGGGGGTGGCGGATTTTTATCCCTTATTAAGATAAGTTGATGTGTTACTACTCCAATGCACATATTTGCCAGAGGGGATGGCGGATTTTATACCTTATGAAGATAAGTTGATGTTACTACCCGGTTGGGTATGGTGAAACGTCCGGAAATCAGATTTAAATCTCTGGAATAGTTGGTTAATCCATGTTAATCCCTCATGATAAACAACTAATAAATGTATGATAAATTGTTACAACATGTTACAACTCCATAGAACGGGAATATTTGATAGGATACATAATATGATCTTGATAACTCAAAGATCGCTTCCAGTAGCACACTTATAAAATAGTTGCGATGTCCTCCAGGATACCCTCGGGTAGTCCAACATGTAATAGCTATGGCAGCTATGGAAAACGGCACAAATTAAATGATACATGTGTTTCCCATTCTGATAAATACATTAGTATCAATTTTTCGAGGATTTTCCCATGAATACCTCCATTTATAAGGGATTTCCCAGCCATGTTTGATGAACCCCGGAGTTCCCAACGGCTGGGGAGTTCCCAACGACTGGCCGCGCTGCCACAGAGGGATAGCCAGGGCCACTGGCAACAGCAGCCGATCCGCCAGCAGCAAACGTCCCGCCACCATCACCGGCTGCGCCTGGGCGTGAGAATTCATGGGATATACTAGGTGTCTAACTATATATAACTAATGATTCAATGGCAGTAGAATGATTAAGCCACTTGATTTCTTGGAGGATCATCACAGCAACCGTAACTGGTTCGTAACCATAGTTAGTTCATACACGCATATATTATATACACTAATAATCACTAATATATAAAAGTGGGATAACCCACGAAACAGGGACCTACGAACCAGGGCTACTAACCACTTACTAAGTGGGATGATCCTCCAAGTAAGCTGGGAACCGCAATATTTGGTGATGTTTGGTATGCTGGCTGGGCAGGCCAAGCTTGAGACAACCTCATGTATCTATCAAGCAATAATTTGTTTGTCATGTTTGCCAGAATTTGACCCAGTTAACAGTTGGGTTTGTCTTGAATTGTCTTGATATCCACTGAGATAATCAACGCATCTCAACTGAACTGGAATGGTGACTACATAGAATAGAACGCAAAAGGATCCATTCACGAATCCAAGTCAGTTTTGGCGCAACCCCAATCAGGACGTTTCTTTTGACATTGCCGTGGAACATTCAAGGTGAAAATGCAGGGCAATCATGCTCTCTTGTGGATTGTTTTGTGGTGTTACCACATTTTTCAACAAACCCACATGGTATGTGGGCTATGGTAATCCCACCATCATGAATAGGATTCCTTATCATTGGTGGAATATGGAATACTGACCCCCATGAAATTGAGGAGATGACAGGCGACCCTACCAGTTTATAGTTGAATAAACAAAGTTCTGACTACGGCAAATGGCGTCATTTGCCCATTCTAGTTGGTTCCTGTAAATCCTCTATGTCCATTTTTCATGAGCTAAACCCAATCTATCATACAGATTAACATAGAGTATTCAAAATTCTGATTGCATTCTGAGTTGTAGTATGTTTTGATGTACGAGTATCTTGATATGTCCATGATATCCCCATTCATGGTTGGTTTCATATCTGTTTGACTTCCCCATTGTTCAACGAACCCATTTGTCGCACCCCTGCAACCACCGAGAGGCGAAGATGGCCACACCCTGCACCATGCCGCAAAAGACGGGCCAGCTTTGCGGGCCGAAGCTCTTCTGCGAGCCCAGAATGTAAGGTGCCCTCAGTGGCCATGACCATTTCAGGAACCAATTCCTGGCTATACCCTCTGGTAATTTAACATAGCTATTGAAAATGGCCATAGAAATAGTGGATTTTCCCATTAAAAATGGTGATTTTCCATAGCTATGTTCATTTACCAGAGGGTAACTATGGTACAACTATGGGTACAACTATGGTAATTCATGGCTATGAATCAATTCAATGGCCATTGCAGGAACCGATGAATTGGAGGTACCTACCATAAGGCCTCTGCAAGGTAAGAGCTAAATTTCAGGGAATATCCCCATATGGCCAAAAAATATGGTACAGTACCTCCATTTTAGGGTCCTGAAATTCCCGTTGATGGTTTACCCACCCAACATTCTGTGAGGATAGAATTGGGAAGGGGATATCACCAAGATTATTATTGGAGATGTCGAATATATGAATAAATGAAACATGGTCCCACCAGAACGATACTTTTGTTGGCACCAATGGAACTTGAATGATACAATCACCATAAACTCCAGTAAAGCCAGTTACAGTGTGTAGACTTTGAGTATTGAGACTATTAGCTTTTATTAAGGATATAGTTGGGGATGCATGATTATTCCAAGATCTTTGCACACGTTCAACAATGTGTTCCTTATCTTCCAAGATTTGTCCACCATTTTTCTCTCTCTTTTTCAAGTTTTTTCACGTTTTGTTTCATACCTTTCCCAAGTTTTCTCACGATTTTACACATGTGTCCCATGATCTTCAAATTACCATAGTTACACCCATAAATCACATTTTAAATTACCATAGTTATACCCATAGTTATACCAAAGGTTATACCCATAGTTGTACCATAGTTATACCCATAAATTCCCATGGTTCTACCCAGGTCTTCACAAACCCCACCTCCAAACGCTCTCCAAGACGCAACTCTGAGGCCATCGACTTAGGCGACACGCCGCCCTTGTCGGTACCGATGCTCCCGAAGCTTCCCACGCTGAAGCCACGCAAGAACTACGCGGCGTGGGGCGGGCAAGGCAACGATTGGGGAGCACCAAAATGGCTGGGATGTGTCACTTTATGTTTATATCTATGTTGATCAAATACATTAATGGAATTTAACGGTATTCAATGGGATTTTCTTGGATTCAATGCAACCTTAATGTATGTTGATCATGTACATTGATGGGATTTTTCATAGGGAAAAAGACTTTCAATCATTGGTAACTCGATTGATAGCCTATTTTCAGAGAGACCCAAATATAGTTGGCTATCATTTTCAAATGAATTGAATATCTGGCGTGTAATCTGCCAACTTGGGGTCATATCACCAAACATTCACCAAGAATACTGGGAATAAACGGATAGCACAGCATTGTGTGGATATGATTGGTTGAGGGTTTCATGTTGAATCAAACCTACTCTTCAATGGATTGGTTTAGATTGAAGGGAAAGGCGAAATCTACAGGAAATCATTGTCTTACATGAAATTTTATAAATCATAGGGGGTTGCTGCATTTTTTCCTATTCTATATCCAATTCCGAGAATGGTATATGATTATATATGATTGTGTATATAATGTATACTTTGCACACTCTCTAGAAGAGACTGGTGTATCAGTATATGACTCATGCATCTTGATGTATCTATAGGTATCTACACATCAATGTATTATACATAGAATATATATATATATAAATACAGTAAATATCATACAAAAGATTTGGGCATATCTACATATTCATACTTGTATATTTGCATATCTGAACATGTATGTATCTATTTTTGTATATTTGTTTGTATATGATGGGATATACCTGGAAATCAACCAAAGCCTACTTTGGATGTTTCAAACAGGATATGTGCTATTTTTCGCCGTGTATGTGTATGTATATGTATGTATATGTATGTATATGTATGTATATATATATATATGTATATGTATATATATTAGATTTGTCTAGTATGCATTCAAAATAAATCAAAATAATATGTACATTATCTCCGTTCAATATCCCAATAGCCAACTCCAGATGGAATGAATCCAGTTGCAGTTGAATGCAACTATTCACACATACATGTATAAAAATCATAGAGCTGGAACCCGAATGATTTCTTTTGGGTGGTCAAGACTCCATTTCGTGAGTCAAGACTACAGATCAGATGGCTTCTATGATCTATGTGTATACATATATAAAAATACAATTAATGTTACATAATTCATGCACATAGAAAATCCGGACCAATTATAGACCTATTATTAGTATATATTAGCATGTACTTATGACTCTTGTCAGGAGGCAAATGTAGTTTATGGTCAGTACTAGTACAGTACATGTATATCCTGCACACATGTGGATTGTAGTCTGCTTCTTGTCTTTGCAATTTGGGGGTAAAGTTGAGATCCTCACTTGCCTCCCATTTTCACCAACCGCTTACCATCATCACCAACCGCTTACCATCCTTCATGTACGCACTAACCATGAAGACCTTAGAACCCCACAAACAAATAAGATACACATCAGTGGGACATGAAAAACACTATGAAACCTTTCATAACCATTCACATTTCAAAATCAACCAATTCAGTGACCATTCACGCCACTGTATCCCCAGTGTTGAACCATGTATAATGAGGCTCAAAATCCTTTACGTCTGAAACCTGGGATGAAAACCATGACACAGATTTTCAACATTAACCCATTCACCAACCACCCTCTACTAAACATTCATCTATTGTCATAATCACTATCAACAATAGTATTTTGGTTATTTTCTATATAAACATCATGAAACATCAACACACCATTCGCACATAGGTGAACAATGTGAGACCCGTTCAACTCTCCGACCCCCCTTTCGGCGCCTCTGGCGTCGAGGTCAACCACGTCTTGCCGGAAATCAGCACTCTTCGGCTGGGCGTGACCCGCGTTGACACGCTGCTACAAGCTGCGTCCTGCTCGGCGGGCCGAGAAAGTTCATTCACCAACTTTGCATGTGTGGATTCTTCTCCGGAATTCAGAAACCACGTGTTGACAAGGTTCTTGTTCATTCAATTTATCTATACACATCTTTAAAACAACATCTCTGTTTAAACACAAAAAGCAATGCTTGTCTCCAAACAAAACACATCCAATATTCATTGTCTTCCTTCTGGTTATGTTGAGCCAGCCGCATGATTTTGAGGCCCTTTTTATAGTGTGACACACCCAGTCAATTAGTGTAAAGGTGTGACCAAAAGATGCTTCAAGTATGTAGGGTTTGCATATCCTGAAATAACAACGTACAAATCTAATTAAATGTGTCAGATTTGTAGGGGTTAGACAATTTGAAAGGAATAAATGTGCAGGAGTCTGAAACTGGTTGACAAATAAATACTGACCACTTATCCACTTAATCACTAAGCAGTTTGAAGGACAGTTCGAGTAATGGTTGGCAAAACGAACAAAAAAGAATCAGGGCAATCAGCAACCCGTTGCGATAGCAGAACAAAAACCGAGATGTAAGAGACATCCCTGATGTTAAATACATCCCTTCACATCATGGCTTAGATAGCCGGTTAGGCTGAGATGTGCCCATTTATTGCAAGAGAGCAGTTCGTACTAAACCAGCAATCCATGACAATCCAAGACTATCTCAAACAGAACCACTCAATTTCATGCAGTGCCCTCAAGAACTGCTGCCCGTTGCTGTGCACTGGACACCTCCCAGCATGGTGTACTATAGACCTTGCGTGCAAAAAGCATGTTTGGTCTATCTCTATCTATCTCAATCTATAGTTTTCTCTATCGATCTCGACCGATCTCAATCCATCTCGATCCATCTCGATGCATCTCGCTCCATCAATCCATCCGTCTACATACACATATGTAAACAAAGAAATCTTTGTTTGGTAGGAAATGGTATACATACATGTAACATGTACATATATAATCTATAAAGATGAATCATACAACATGCATTTAATGTGTACAAACAAATATATAAATACCTATAAATACCAATGTATACTACTAAACAACAAGTATAAAATGCAAATCTGTACAGTAGTTCAACTATGTGTGTATATACCAGGAGTGTAAGAGTGACCTTTTGATATCTCCATATCCCAAAAGGGTCACTTAGGTAATTATTTTTCCAAAGGGTCACTTAGCCATTTCCAAAGGGTCACTTAGAGATATCAAAAGGTCACTTAGGATTTCTAAGTACACCCCAAGTGGTATGTTCCTTAA
>BGPT01002284.1:71365-86580 GCA_003297045.1 Symbiodinium sp. clade C Y103 | reverse complement strand
GCAACCACCTCACACAGACATATGCTGCCCATCTCATCAAGACCTGTCGGCCCAACAACTGTCCACTTGCCATCAAAGCGAACTGTTTGACCTTTCCAACCTTGGTCAGGGAATGTCAGGGATGTGCATTTAGACTAAGATATGTGCACATGTATGTCATATGTCTGCAGTATCTGGGGATGATGGGGGGGTTGCCAGTGTGACTTAGACAATGCAGCTGTGTGACATGTGAACACACTCACACACAAACACTAATGCATTGAAGCCACCATATCCTCGTCTCCGTAGCACGATGTGTGCATAGGAGAAAACTTTGGTGCTTGATCCATGCAGATATGGTCAAGCCTTGGCTAGGCAACAATCCCTTCCCAGTAGAACCCTCTCACATCTTCCCACACTCATTGCTGCAGCCAAAGTAGCTTGTGTGCCTTTGGACGTAATTTCCACAGAAGGCGTTTTTGCTCCAACGCTTCGGCAGCTAGACCTTAGAACAACAGAGAGCACGCACGCACGCACACGCACACACACCCATATGCACTCTTTAAGAACAGGTTCAGATCATACATATTCACACAGCCCAAGCCAAACACCCCATCCCATCAAAAAGTATAGATTGATTGTGCCACTAAGCTACTGTTCAGGGCACTGTGAAAGAGATAGTTTGCACTCTGCAGCTTTTGCAAGCACTCGGGTCCCAGAATGATCCCATGCCGGAGGGAACACGCTTCACGGATTGCAACCGCATTCACAAATAATGCAGCTCGTAACCTAGCCCGAGGGATCACCAGCTTTCCATGGTGTACCTAAACTAAAGTGTTTCAAACCCATATCACGCTCAACATACTAGAACCAGTGCAGCTGTGACCCTTACTGTGCATGTGAATCATCCGGGCGCTTGGCAGCAATTGCCAGGGTGATACCCATAAGCCATCTCGCTAGAATCACAGACTCCTTAGCTGGTATAAAAAGGCCTTTTCAATATGTATTAGCTAGAATCACACGGCTAGAATGGCTAGAGAGGCACATACACTAAGGCGCGATCTGATCCATTGAAGTGTTTCTGGGCCAGAGTCGGGTAATCTTTGGACCCCTGGACATGTGACCTTAGACTTAAATACACTGAGCAAAACCAAAACCAAAACAACAACTTCGATTTCAATGCACACAGTCACATACCCCAGCACAATTTCCCACCCAGCAGCAACTTGTAGAATTGTCCACGGTTTCCTTAGGGACATGGCAGACAGAGAGTGGTTGGGGTATATATACATCTAAACACAGCCATTTAAACACGCATATCGTGCCACATTAAGTCCACATGCAAAATAAGATTCGGATCTTGTGAGTCCTGCACAACTTGGTGAATTCAGCATAAGCTTTTTGTAAACGATCGTCCACATTTGATCCTGCGAACAAGCAAACCCACTATAGAATGGATGGATAGGGTGTGAAACAAATACAGGCAATCACACCTGACACGGGCACACACACACACACGCCATACACATACACACAATCATGCCTGCCCATACTTCATCATCTTGTGTCAATTCGACCAAAGCCTGCATGCATAGAGGGAATGATATTATTACTTTTGCGTTTGAATCACTGTGCCGAAAAAATAAAAAAAAACATGTATGGACCATCATGGACCTTGCACTGACCATGCGTATATGCACAGACACAACTAAATTGCAATCAAGAAACTGAAGCTGCCGCATCCGGCACGAGTGTGAGATCAAAGACATGCAGGAGATCGTATGTCATCACATCAATGTGCCACCCCGGCAATCTTACCCAAGCATTGGGCTTGCACATCTGTATAAATTCACTGGTTGTTAATAATGTTGTTCGGTGCTGGGCATTTGGTCCAAAATGGGTATATAGCAGAGTTGATTCCGACATCCGTGAAGCTTTGCACGTCCAGCATACCTGCTGGGATAGCCAAGAGACCCCAACATGGTACGCTTTGGCCAAGTACTTCTCGTCACCGCGATGGGCACACAGAATTGCTCTCCAACCCTGAGCCAACTCCTTCCCTGCCAAACCCTCTCGGCTAGGAACATGATCTCCCCATGGTCCTTTGTCCAGATACCTCCCTGACATCAACTCGACGAGGGACCAAACCAACCAGCTGTCCATGGTGTTCAAAGTGGCATCACATGTTTTGGAGCTATCTAGGCAGTAGCAGAGCAGCCGGGATTCCCACGGTGTGGAACTTTTCACAAGTAAACTTGAGAAACTGCAAACCATGAATGACCTTCTCCTGTGACTCTCCGCGTCATCACCATGGAAGATGATAGGGATACATTTTTCCAGGTTTGTAGCCTCACTGTGGCATATGACTTAACCGTGGCTCCCAGTCACACCAGCAGTGTTACACAAGAATGCACATGCACCATTCTATGCAGACATGGAGCCGGATCACTCAGAATGGGATGTCCTTTGAAGAAGTCTGTGTCCCGGAAGTGATTCCAGAATCGCATGAGTGCCTCAAGGACATCATAACTCCCCATGGTTAATCCCGATCCAACATCCACACACCCACACCACATGCAGCATATGACGGGTTGCCGACTCATCATCACCTAGAAATCGTTGTCGAAACAACTTCTCATCATAGTGGTATATGGCCGAGAACCTCGGATCAGCAACAGTCAAACACCTACCCATATACCCCTCAACAGAGTGGACACACAATGCATGCGCAAACACACACACACACATACATATAATCCTTTGAGCCATGGCTCACATCACTGGGCAGGAACATGTGCCAGGAAGACATAAAGTACTTGTTCTCCCGGGAAGGATCTTCTAGTACAACTTCCACCCTTAGCTGCTAGCACCCTTATTGGTATCTATAACTTGTTGTTTGAAAAACAGGTGCAGCATCATGCACAAAGTTGCCATATACTGCACATTATGGTCAAGATGCGCAATCGGGTTGGGGAGCATCCGTCTCCACTGTTGTTTAGACACCCACTGCCAGAAAAGCCTCTGTGCATTTTTCTCATTGTTCCTCTCCATACGCAACAGGTCTTGCATGTTTGACCTTAGGAGGGTGATGGATATACATAGTATCAGTAAAACCATTTATGTCAATGAGTGCTCAGTTCCAATGATACCAATGGTATAGGTTGCAGCTGTAGTCACGGTAAAAGCCTTCTTGGAAATCGGCGCCGGATAATGTTCAACATAGACATTATCGTTTCCACACTGACCTAGGTTTTCATCAACCTGTGATAAAGGATGTCAGCATATATTGGAAATAGTGACCAATGGTTCTTCTTAAAGGCATTTTTTACCACCAAGCTACTTTGCGTCCAAGCTCTAGAAACTCCTCCACCAAATCCATGGTGGTGAATCGCCGAGCTTCCGTAGGAAAGCCACATGAGGTCCCCAGAATGGAGTCAATGTTGATTTCCCGTAGGTCCCCAAAATTTTATTCATGGTTTCCTTTAGGGGGGTTGTTTATGATGCAATCGTGTAATCCCACTATATGCCTTATGTACTTTGTAGGGGGCCAGTTTCTATTTGGTGGTTCTTCTATCTAATAGCGACACCCCTTATCAATTTGTTATGATATTTTGGGTTATAACTTTATCATAAGCATACCCCCTACCTTTGGAGCCACGAGAGACACGCAGCTTGTGAATGCAGGCTGCATCAGAAGAACCCATCTCAACGTGCATCTTTGCTGAGGCAGGGAACTTGGGGTTTGGTAGTGGCAGATCTGACAGTAAATCATTGACTGCATGTTTAATCTTTCACATGTCAATGTGAGACGACTCTGGTTTGAACGCTGGTGCACGATCGTTTGTGAGATCGTGTTCCCATAAGCATATCAGCATCAAATGCGGTAGCTGATATAAACCCCCATGTCAAAAAAGCACCATCAGCCAGACACACTATATGATATGATTTTAACACATTGAACATCATCGATCTATACAATTTTCGAATGATATCAATGCTGGCTGAGAGTAGTCGCTCTAAGGATTGACAAGTGCCCATCAACAAAAAGGTTAAACACTAAGTTATGTCAAACCAATAGGCTCCACATGACAAAATATACACGGTATAGATTCCATAATTTGACAGGCACTTGTAGTGAACGGCTCAATGACCACAATTGGGTCAAATAGGACACACCCATATCTTTTCATGGTGGATTTCCCATAGGGAGGGGATGATGATATCATTGGGACCTTTGGTGGTATGATTTTTTTTGTCGATTATATGATTATATCATATGGTACCAGCCAACTATTTCAGTTTCTTAATCCTCCTCCCCAGAACCACTTGCTTCACTGCTCTGGACAGGGGCATCATCGTCGCCCCGAGCAGCCTTCTTACGAGGCCCCTTGGCAGCTGACACTCGGCGTTTGCCGTCCCTCAAATCCTGTTCAATCACTGCTAAAACTGGTTTCTCTTTATCAAGCCATGCGTAAAGCTCATCGGGATCCACCTGCGAAGCAGGGATTGATGCCTTCTCATCGGCACTTTGAACAAGTCCTGGTAAGTCTCGGTTGTGTAGTCCCAGAACACGCACCTGGGCTAGGATTGCCATAAATTATATATCAAACTTCACTCGTGTTGGTAACCTGCATCATTGTGGGGTTAGGGTTGGTTCTCATAGTGCAGCATAATAAACAAATGTGACAAGACACAAGCTCTTCAGAGTTGCGAACCTTCAGCTGCTCAATGTCTTCTATGCACTTGGGCACTTCGTTGAGGCATCTCTTGTACCTTAGGCATGGACAATCAAGTAGGGGGTATACTTTATAAGTAGGGGGTGCTTAGGTATGATGGTAAACCTTCCACATATATCGATATGTTTGAGTCATATATGATCGAATTATGATCGATATATCATAATTGAAATCAGGTAGCTTCGAGAAGAGTTGTTTAACTTCCCCGAGGACGGTTTGAGTTGGTGTCTTCTCTTTCTTTGCCTTCTTGCTTTTGACAACTCCTGTCTTAAGGTCCATAAGGGCCTGGGACTCGAGGTTCTCCATCCCAACCTTAAGCTGCTTTGCAATCAGCTCCTTCATGGAAGTAGACCGAACTCGCCCCCCCACCCGCATGTCAGTCTCTCCCCTGGTTCCAGAGCTGGTGTTTTCAGCTACTTCCCGTAACACCTTGTACATTTTTGCAGCTTCGTTGTTCGGACATTGTGGATGTGGTACTCCAACCTGTCCTTAGGAGACACCAGTTGGGGGAAGCCAAACAACTTTTCTCACTCTGAAAAAACCCAATTATGATGTGCTAAGTTGTGGATATATAATTTCCAGCCAGAATTCCCTTTGTCACCGCCTCCACAAATGCTTTGGCCTCTTTCGAGCGACCATATATTTTGTAGAGCTGGAGTTTTGTCACCTGGGATGGTTTGTGATAGGAACAATGGTCATGATTTCTATAGATAGTGCAATCAGGATACTGTCACGTATTTATCCGTGCGAAGCTGTTCGCACCACTTTGTGAAGCGCTCTTCGATGGTTATGCTATCGACCCGTCCGTCGGACAAAAGCCATTGTTTCAGCATCGACCACCTACAGGGGCTAGGCAATTGCATAATTTATGTACACCCCCTTAATGGGCTTAAGTTCAAAAACATATATTATGGGCCTTTGATGGCCTTGTAAATCTATATATATGATATATAGACCCCAGTAGATCTATATGATATATGGGTGACTATTTGGACTCATCCACCCCATCCCCACCTTTCCCCATCGGAACTGAGGGAAAATTTAGCCAGCAATGCTGGCTCACAAGACCGGATCACTGCTCTCCTCAAAGCTGAGTACTGTCGTTTTCGTTCTTCATATGGCATATCCTTTGGAGATGCCATCTGTTCGATGGCATCTTTCTGTTCCTTACTCAACTTTTGCATTCGGTTCTGTTTATCAGGCTTCTCACTTTTCGATGAACTTCCCGGTGTAGTTCCCTGCAAGCAGCTTCTTCCAGAAAAACATCGATGAATAAATTTATAGGATTCCAATTGGGATTGTTACGTATTGACATCAACATGGGGATGCCAACCCAAACCAACAACCCACTGGAGGGAAGTCCAAACTGGCCTGGCTTCCAGTGGCACAGGTAGACGTGGGGCTCAGCACATCCAGTCCGCCGACAAAGCTCGGCATGGTCCTCACCCGCTCAATCGGGGCTGTTGGCGAAGCCATAGTGGACGGTGGGTCCTGGCAGGTAAACATAGTCAAATGGTCTAAGGGACTAAGGGATGAAGTATACTTGACAATAACATGGAAGTTGTTGTGAGGTATGTATAGATCGATATATAGTTTAAGTTATGACCACCAGTGGACAAATATAAATATCTTCAATGGGCCCAAGTCACACCTAGGATATGCTTAAGTTATGTGCAAATCAAATACCCAGAACCTAGCCTCAGCATCCTCATCAGACACTGATATCTCATCATCAGCTGCTTCATCAAATCGTAGCTTCTTCTTTTCGGGACTGCAGCCCGTATGGCTGCCACTGTGGTTTCGCTTCTCTGCAGGCTTGTCCTCAAGTGCCAACTGTTTGGGTCGTTTGGCATCTTGTTGTTCCCCACTGGATGCAGTGGTGGAAACACTACCTTTTCTATCTTCTCCCTTTCTCTTGGGTTTCCTTTTTTTTTCGGGTGTCTCTTGAGCCACTGGAGCTTTGGAGCCAGCCTCAGCATTCGCTGGAACACTGCTGCTGCCTTTGCTGGTTGTCTTCTCTGGCTGAGTGACGGGTGTCTTCTGCGTCTTGTCGACCTGGGTGGCGTTGCTTGAATCCTCAACCTCATCAACCTTGAGTGGCTTCTGCACCACCACTGTAGTCTCATGTGGTCTGCTATTCTCTGTGCATGGCTCAGTATCTTTCTGTTCCTTCTTGTCCTTCTTGTGCTTCTCTTTTTTATCTTTCTTCTCCTTCTTGCCTTTGATTTCGTCGGGCTGCTTCAATCCACCGGTCTTGGAATTGCCATCACCTTCCATCCCAGGTGTCTCGGTTTCCTTTTCCATCCTCCCTGCTTCAACTTCAGAGACATCGTGTTTTGCCTTCTTCTTTCGGTGTTTTCCTCCACCTCCCTGAGGTTCATGTTGTTGCTGCTGATCCTTCTCCTTTCCCGCATCTGCTTTGTCACTCTTGCCCGATTCATTCTTTTTGGTACCCTTAGCGTTTTGACCCACTTTGTCATCTTTGCTGGTGTTCTCTTGAGGTGCATTTGCTTCACTCTGCTGAGTGGAACTTGAGGGTGCCTTCTCCGTTTCATCTGCTTTCTTGGCTGTCTTCTCATAACCTTTCTTTTTTGCAACCTTAGTTGTGTCATCCTTCTGAACTGATTCCTTGCCTGTCTTTGTCCCTGCCTCGTTGGTTTCATCTGTCTTCTTCTTATCCGCAGGTCCTTCTTTCTCTTTCTGTTTTGTCTGCTTCGGCGCATCCTCTGGACCTTTCTTTGTCTTCGGAGGCTTCTCGGCTTTCTTGGTCTGTGAGCCTGATGGCTTCTCACCTTCCTTGTGAGCGTCCTCATCTTTCTTGCTGCTCTCACTTCCTCCTTGACCTACCTTCACCTTGGTCGTCTTCTCATCCACCTTCGGCTCCTTAGTCTTTCCCTCAGATTCCACCTTCTCAGGTTTCTTCTTCTTTGCATCATCTCCTTTCCTTGACTCCTCCTTGGTGTCCTTCTTGCTATCTTCACCACCTGTTGTCTCACCTGCCTTGTGGGCCACCTTGCTTGACTCACGTGTCTTCTTGCCTTCCTCCTTTGGTTTGGTGACTGCCTTCTCATCTTTCTTGCTGCTCTCCGTTCCACCTTCACCTTGGTCGTCTTCTCATCCACCTTCGGCTCCTTAGTCTTTCCCTCAGATTCCACCTTCTCAGGTTTCTTCTTCTTTGCATCATCTCCTTTCTTTGACTCCTCCTTGGTGTCCTTCTTGCTGTCTTTGCCACGTGTTGTCTCACCTACCTTGTGAGCCACCTTGCTTGACTCATGTGTCTTCTTGCCTTCCTCCTCTGGTTTGGCGACTGCCTTCTCTCTTTTCTTGCTGCTCTCCGTTACTCCTGCACTTTTCTCGGTCACCTTCGTCTCACCTTTCTTCTCAGGTTGGCTCGTCGTTGGTTCCTTTGGAGCATCCTGCTTTCTCTCAGGTGCCACAGTCGTTTTGTCTGTCTTGCTCACTTTCTCAGTCTTTGCAGCACCTGGTGCTACTGCCTTTGCCTTCTTTGTCTCCTCTTTCGTTACTGTTTTCTCATCATCTTTCTTGAAACTATCTGCTGAACTTGCAGCAGTTGATGCCTTTTTCTTTTCCTTTGGGGCTTTCGGTTCCTTTCCCATCAGTCCTGCACAGTACCGTGGTATAGATTCCCCATATCTATTTTGATATCTCTTACACACCCCAAATACCCAAGGATCGCTGAACCATCAAAACCAGTCTGTGAACTATACTGACAACCCTTGGGGTCCTTCACAAAGGCTTTCGTAGGACTGGTCCCAATTGGCAAAATGCCGTTTTTGAGCCCCTAAACGACACGCGATTGACACGCTCCCGGAAGTGACCTTTTGATATCAAAATGTTCATTTTCGATATCAAAGTGACCCTTTTGATATCAAAGTGCACCCTTTCTTGATATCAAGTGACCTCTTTTCTGATATCAAAACCCCCCACTGACACGCGATTGACACGCTTTGACACGCACCATTTTCGGTGCAAACCCCAAAAAATGAAAATCACCATAAACCACCAATTGCCACGCTGAGGTGAAAAATATCAAAAGCGGCCCTTTTGATTGGCTTGGGTGCTCAGATGAACTTGTCCGCAGTGTGCCCAGCTGAACTTTTTCTTGGTGCCCCTTCACACATCTGAAATTTGGTCCTATGGACCCATCCCTTTAAGACAAAAGAACTATGGTACGATGGACCAATTGTTTCTATAGGTCCACTTAAGTTTCTGACTATGCAAGCCACGTAGCTTACTGCCGCTCAGCCAAATCATCCTCATCTATGTCACATCGGCAATCACGAGAGACACGAAGCAGGGTAGCGTATTCCTCCCTGGATGCACAGTGGGATGAATTTTGCATTAATGGAAATGGGATAGCAGGGATGCTTTCAGATGTCAATAACCACCAGTAATTGATACGAAATGATGATCGGTCAACATCGTTATAGGACCATATATTAAAGTGAAATCATGAACTGCATCAAACAATGTTCTTGGTAGCTCATGGGCCCCCGCCTGGATAGGTATCCTTGAAGTTGAGGCGCCCAACAGCTAATGCAGATTCTCTCACGGGCGATAGTCAGCAAAAAGTTCATCCATTGCTCTCTGGTCCATTTCTCTCTGATCATGATCCTAACCTGTATCTTATCTTCTGAGCTTGGAATGGCTTGTTGTTGAACCCTACTACATCGGATAGGACCTATGCCATCAAACTGTGTGGACATGATCTCACAATCCATCTTAGGTCCATTGTGCAATCTCATAATGCAGATTTTCAAATTTACAATTTCAGAACCCCTGACCCCAGCTCCATGGAAACCTTGCTGACCATTCATTTTGGTGTACCAGCCCATAGTCTTATGCTTTATATATACCATTCAATAACTTTGGTTTTCGAGGGATGCCAGAGATCAAATTGAATGGTCATGTATGCACATCACATCTTTTACCACCGCCCTGTCGCTGTGCCATGAGGCCTTAGAGTTTGCGCCAGTGGCACCGATCAGGACCTTTGAGCAAGTCGTCCAGGCAGCCATCATCATCACTGTTCGGGTCATCAGCTGTGATGTTGAGTTCCTGGAGCATGCGCAGGGTCATAACCCAAACTTGTAATACATCTTGGGCTTAAGATAGATCTGGGTCTTTATACTATAGACTATTCGATCATATCTTAGTGGAACACAAAAAAGATCATATGGGGATATATGGGGTATAAGTCTATCGCAGGTAGTTGCGAATATCAATCAGTTTGTACTAGCCTGAGCTATTTTGATGCGGTTGGGTATGAGAATAGATCCAATGGGTGATGAATTTATAGGCGCCAAAGCTCCCCCAACAAAGGGTATATCACATAGGTAACAAGCGTAACGATGAAATGAACCATACGTATAACGAAGTTAAACTATAATATATCGATTCTCAAGCTACATACTCAGTGTGTGGACCTGTCCTATCCTTCCCATTTGGTGTTTAGTTGGTTTGAAACATATACTCATTTTATGAGGAAGAATCCACTGAAGATCAAATGATATACTCCATCCAGAGCAAGCTCGGTCACACGTTCAGTGGTGGCTTAACTGGTGATGGGATCAAACTAACATTCATTTTGTCAACCCCGGTCCAGTGAAGAACTTGGCAAATCGGTAGGGGCAAGCAAGGCTGCCAGAGCTAACCCAAACTGCAAAGGGTATTCTCCTGATTTTTTAAGCTGTTTCGCCTTCCCGTTGACTTTCTTCACACCCGTGGATTGGTCGACATTGACCTCGACCAGCTTGGAATGGCCATGAATCCTGGACGAAGGATGGGGCAACCGGAAGTGAAGGTTGATTGAACTGACTGCTACTGCTGTGGTGAGATCGGACACTTGAAAGTAGCGTGTCCCGGTGCTCGACATGACCTGCACACTTTGTGGGAACTAGGGGCACCTTGAGAAACCCTTGCACTACACCATGGGATGTGAAGCCGCTGACATTTCTCAGCAAGGCAGAGATGTTCCGGCGCTTTGGTTTCATGGAATGATTGCCCTGTGGTGGCTGAAGATTTGGCCGAAGACTGCATCACTTCATTGGGATGTATTTCCCTAGAATATCCTAGAATATATGTCAACCCAGATCCCCCCACCAGCTTTGGACAGGTCCTCTTCAGTGATTCCTTCAGCATCTTCACATTGAGAGGCCGGTTGAGCGAGTCCAACTTTTCGATGGTTCCATGAAGCCTTGTGGGAGCAATGGCACCATGCTAAATCACTTATTCAAATTATAAGACCTCTATGCATGGATTATTGTATATCTCGATATATATATTTGTTGTTGTTGTTGTTGTTGATGTTGATCAAGTACCTTTAAGTATTTGCATCCACTATAAGTGCTATACCAAGTTTGCATAGCCAAGCAGCACCGTTGGCTTTAGCGTGCAAGCACCAAAGTCCCCCATGCAGAACGATACTCTCCTGCATGCGTGTATGCATACCATGTGGGAAATCGTTTGGAGTAGGGGATAAGAAAGGGAATAGAACCTGGGACTTATTTAGTGGCACCTCTCCTATATATATATATATATATATACCATGAAAAGATCCCTTTTGACAATTTTCTAACCTAAAGACCACAGCCCTGTCCTGCACTCTGCCCAGCGAAGAAACTTTCGCACAGGCGGCCATAGCCACATCACCTGAGATCGGAAGGAGCAAGGGATCGGGTGGTTGACATTGAATTACAGGTGCCTGTGGCTACAAGTATAAAAGAGGGAAACAAAACACATCCTGAAAAGATGGACAAGAAACTGAAGATTGCGGCTGTTCGATCAATATCTTCACACCGCGTTTCACAGCGAAGAAGAGTCTCAGTTCACACATAGGGAACATTGTCAAAGTATGTTTTAGATGTCTAAGATACTCTATCATGGACCCTTCATTGTGTATTATGAAGTTCAAGTAGCATATAAAGAAGTCTTCGCACCAGTATATTCGCCAGTAGAACACACCTGCGGTCATTGCCACCGGGGTTGCTCCATGATCGTCCCGTTATTGAAGACGAAAGAAAAACCCACAGTCCACAAGGTGGAGCACATACTAGTAGGCCTCCAACTCTAGTATTGCGTACCTTAGATGTTCCAATCCATCTTATATATGTATCGAATGAAACCAACACTAGGCCCACTAGGCAAAAGATGAACCAAGTCTCAGATACGACCCAGTGTGAATGCAGCCAGGTTGCTGCCATCAGGAGAGTGACAAACCCAACAGTTCTCATCAGATTATGGTTGCCTGAATATAGCACCTGGGCTCAAACACAAAGATAGATTCCCCAGGGTTGGTGGAAACTGTTTCCGAAGTATCACGTGGTGGGGGTGTCAAATACACCTTGTTGATTTGGGATTCCTATGGATCATTGTCCCAGCCAATGGTTCCCAACTAGAAGTATGGGCCAACATTTTGTTCATAGATCCATCATTCACCCATACATATATACCCAGGCACGTCAAATTCCTTTCCTTTGAATCCGCTCATTCGAAGACCCTTGGACAGGTTTCCACGACCTGCGCATATCTCCACCTGAGGACATCAGATGGGGCTGGATGCATGGAGTGGGGTGAAGTTCATCCGTAAGTTTTCCAACCCTTGTGGGAAATCAACCAATGAATAATCCATTTGCAACCAGGGAACAAAATCATTCGGTGTATCAGGGAGTTGCATCTGCCCAAGTAGCAGTAAAATGGGAAGAAGATGTTTCGCCCTCATGGCTCTAACCTCCCAAGTCTAACCTGTGGAAACTTCAGTGTATCAGGCTGAGCTTTTACTCAGGGCACGGAGCCAAAAATAGTTCTCGATTACACACATTCAAATCCAATCCTTTTGTCGATGCTCTCGATCTGCATCAATTTGAATTGAACATGTTTCAGTCATCATACAACCGCTGTGCATACATTGAATGACGCATTGTTTTGATGTTTTTCTCGCCAGGTAAACATGTATTGATACAGGTGTAACACCTGCATGTCGAAAGTTGGCAACCTGAAAGCATACAGCCATGCAGGGACATATATGAGCGTAGTGGAACCATCTTTGTTGACATATGGATACACCAGTGGGGGCCCCTCTATGCACGGCTGTTAATGCGAGTTGCACCAAACCCCTAAATCCCCGATTGAAGCCGACGTGGGCAAAAACACACCTGAGCATTTGGCTGCCAGAGTATTCATGGCAAAGATGTTCATTGAAACAACAGCTTGATCGATCCATTATGATATATTTTTTTTTGGGGGGTGAACTGTTGAGAGTTGATCCCAAAATCCCAATAGCCTTTACTTCTCTGTCGCCTTTGGCGATTTCTTTGCCTTTCTCTTGCCTCGGGTCTTGCGACCGTCATCTCCAGCACTTGCCTTAAACCCATTCTGGACTGCCTTGGCAAGGGAGTAATATTTAGTCCCTCCCTTGGGATCAATAAAGATCTTATAGGTATAGCCTTTCATTTTCCCGCTCAATCTCTTCCGTGTTTCAATTCGCCAGCCATCCTGCGCATCAGCAGTTTCAATGACTTCGAACTTCCTTAGTGTTGGCTTACATGTCGAAACTAATTTGGGAACCTCCATGCTGAAGAAACAACCATTTTCCAAACTGTATCATCGAATAAGACCAAGTTTCCCCCTTCCTTGCTTTCCCTTTTTGGAATTTAGAAGAGCTAGTTGATCTGCTGGACATGGGACCCTTGCATTGGCTCTATCCAAAGCCTCTTGTTGAACCCTGGAAATAACCACTTTGTAGGCTGCAAATGTGAAGTCCTTCGCGTCGACGCACTCCACCAGACTTGACCCTTTGGTAGAGGCCTGCCAGCGAATGTGTAAATAGGAAGAATGTTATCTTAAGTGATGGGGTGATATTCAGGGTCCCATATATAAGTTCTATGATACAAATTTGAAGAACAATCCCACCATATATAGTATCACTATCCAGTCGATGTATCTGCCATATATATATATATATGCTGGTTGCCCAATGGTGGTCACAGGAGCCTCCACCGGCTTCTTCTTCTTGTCAAAAGCCTTTGAAGGCTTGACCGTAGCTTTGGGTTCCGACTTTTCGGGAGTCAGGCTTCCTGAGTGGCTGGGTGACAGAATCTGTTGTCCCATAGGATTGCAGATGCATAAAGAATACGAAGTTGACTATAAGCATCCATATGCTACCCATAAGAACTATGATCGAGACATTGGATCGAATCTGCAAGTAATGATTTTTTATTTATGGAGCTGTTCGATGATATATAGGTCCAGATAACTATGGGTACTATATCTTAACCAACTTAAGTAAAAACAAATGCCGATGAGACTCGAGCACTCTTTGTTCGATGTCGGCGTTTGGGGGGCTTTGCATTCTCATCAGTCTTTTCATCCTTTTTCTTGCAGTCCTTCCCAGAGGTAGAGGTAGGAGTTGGTTTTGGGAATTCGTTGGTCTCAAGCTCCATTTTTGCCAGACGTACTGCCTCTTTGCTTGGCATTGTATCTGGCTTAGCAAATCTAGATCCTGGTGTTGTCCATCTCCGTATGTTTGATTTGGGAAATTCCTCCCTCACACTCCAGGTTCCCAACTGCACCTTTTTGTCGACCTTCTCTTCATCATCCTCGGAGTCACCTTTGACGTCTTCTGCTTCCTCCTCTTCGTCATCCTTTTTCCGTCTACCTGCCTTTTTCTTCATGCTCACCTTTGCCTTGTCTTTGCGGGTGCAAGTGGGTGCCTTCTTTGGGGTTGCCTCACCTTTGGGTTTCGACTTTCCATCCTTGATGGAAGCAAGCTTGTGAGCTACTTCAGCATCAGACAAGCCCACGGTTGTGAACCCAGCCGCAGCAGCACTGGGACGTCCAAGTGGTCTGGCTTGGGTTAGCACTTCCTTTTTCAGAGCAGCTTTTTTCAAGTCTTCATCTTCATCATCACTGCCATCATCACTGCTGCCATCCTCATTTGTGCTGCTGCTGCTACTGCTTGTGTCACTGCTTGAACTAGACGAACTAGCCCCACCTTTGCTTTTCTCATCCGGGCACACCTCTTCATCTTCTTTCTCAGCCTCCTCTACCTTCTCATCATCCTCACTTCCATTTTCATCCTCCTCATCAGATTCCTTTGGGTCCGCAGGGTCTTTTGCGTCACCAGCCTCACTTGCGTTCGCCTTTTCGTCTCCATCTTGTCCACTTTCAGCGTCACTTGTGTCAGTGCCGTCCTCTTCACTTTCCATCTCTTTGACCAGCTCCTTATCCTCAAGCACTTCGTCAAGGACCTTCTTCATGTCTGCACGGGCGAGCCACTCAAAGTGGGACTTTCTTAATTCCTCCTTTGCCTTCTCTTCAGCCTCCTTTAGCTTCACCTTCTCATCCTCAGCTTCTACTTCGCTTTCACCTTCTTCACTTTCCTCCTCATTGCTGCTGCCTTCACCCGTGTTTCCTTTCTCCGTGGCCTCCTTCTCATCCTCAGATTTTTCTGAGGCTTCGTCATCATCACCTTCTTCGTTC
>BGPT01002284.1:42808-71313 GCA_003297045.1 Symbiodinium sp. clade C Y103 | reverse complement strand
GTGGCCTCCTTCTCATCCTCAGATTTTTCTGAGGCTTCGTCATCATCACCTTCTTCGTTCTCGGCGTCCTTTGCCTTCACTTTCTCATCCTCAGCTTCTCCTTCGCTTTCATCATCATCACTGCGGGCTTTTTTCTCCAAAGGAGAACTGGGCTCTTCATCTTCTGAGCTCATCTCATCATTTGCAGTCTTCGTGTCATCACCTTCCTCTGATGATGATTGTTCTGGACTTTCTGCGGCAACTTCTTCAGCCTTGGCAGCTGCCACATCAAAGGTGCTAGCCTCCTCACCTTCACTTTCTTCAGCCTGTTCATCTTCTGTTGTGGGAACTGCTGAGCTGCTTTCTTCTCCTGCATCTCCCTCCTTGTCCTCAGCTTCACTTTCATCATCGTCTTCATCTTCATCTTCATCTTCACTTTGGGGTGCTTTGCGCTTTTTTCTTTCTTTCCCTTCAGTCTCCTCCTGGCTTTGTTCCGGCCGAGAGCTGTGATTTGGAGAAACATCCCTAGGAAACAATAGGCTAAATCATGGAGGGACCATATTATTGGGTGATTGGACTATTTGTAAGATCGTTGAACCAAACTTAGCAGGGTCATTTGGATCGAGTAGTTGGGAGATTTTGAGAACACTAACACATATGATATTTTGGATGGCCTCACCGTCATCATCCGTAGTTTCAATGTTGCCCGTGGACCCGGAATGCAACCTTGGATACTTGGTACATGGGTGAGAGTGGATTACCATATGTTTGTTCAAGGAGCATTTGATTTGTGTCCAAGACTGTGAAGTCCATTGGTAGCGTATCCATCTCATCGGGATTCCTCAGGACATACAACTGTGGTGATGACAAAACATTTGCTATGCATGAAAGTTTTGAATATGTGTTAACCAATGAGTCCCCAGTCACACTGTTGTTGACAGTGATCGGGTTGAGCTGGATGTGGATCGGAAGGACATTTTTTTATGACGTAGCATCACTCTGTGGCACCGCCCAGCCTTACCAAACATAAATGGTTTTAAGCATATGCCAACTAATACACAAACCGTTTTCAAAACCAAACTCGAACAATGATGTTCAGCGATGGGGCTTGTTCTCGTATCCATGAATCCTTCTCAGCCTTCTTTCTGCAGGGACCTAAGGATCAAAACAGTCCAACAACAACAACATCGATGAATCATTTAAGATCAGCGTCGATTTGTAACAGAATTACCTTAAACCAAGTTGCATAAATCATGGATGGTGGCAAGCTGGTGGACCACCCGTCTTACCTCACCCTCACGTGGAACCCGTTGAAGTTGTGCATGGTCAAAGGCTTCTCGAAGCCAAGAATTTCCACAAATCCTAATGTCCCCACCAGGTACCAACTCTTGATCTTCCTTCAGGGTTTCTGGCATGAGCTTCTCCATAGATTTTCGAAGTTGCCTGAGATGGTGTTGATAGATGAGCTATGGGATTGGAATAGTGGAATCTTGAGATGGATACCAACCACATCCGACCACCTGTATGCTAACATTTTTAATTTTGTGTAGCCAAAAGATCCCTTATTAGAAGGCATTTCCCACATCATAAGTTAATTGTGACAAGCTACTGACCATCACTCGAGAGATTTTTCAGCAAAGTCCCAGGGTCATCCATGGTTTCATCTCTGGATGCCATGGCTGGAGACTGGCAAAGCCCGAAGCTGGTTTTGTTGATCATGGTTTTCATATTCTTTTCCATGGTTTTACTGGTTGATGGGGCAATATATTTCAATAAGTTACATATAGATCATCACCCCACCGGTCGCCCTGCCAGAACATGAATGGCGATTCATGTTCCTCATGTGTCCTCACCTGAGCCGCAGGTGCTGAGAAGAGACAAAGCGGAGCACCTCATTCCCATCATCCTCAATTCCTTGGACTAACCCTCATACGATATCATCACATAGTATATATCAAAGGGTCACTTACATTTACAAGTGACCTTATTGAGGTCTTAAGTGACCTTTCGATAAATAATCCCTAAGGGACCTCTATTGGAGGTCACTTTGAAGTTGCTGGNGTCACTTACATTTACAAGTGACCTTATTGAGGTCTTAAGTGACCTTTCGATAAATAATCCCTAAGGGACCTCTATTGGAGGTCACTTTGAAGTTGCTGGCACACAATATGCGTATAAGATGTATGTAAAATTTAATATACTTATGTATGCACGCTATTGGCTTATATCCCTACAATCTCAATATTTGATATTTGGCCCCCTCTACCCATCCTAGTTCCCTGCCACATCTTGGCGTCCGTTGACCTCCTTAAAGAACGCTCCGCAGGTCATGCGTTTGATCACAGTGAGAAGACCTGAATAGGTTCAATACGATATTCGCGCTGCAAAAAGTGGAGCCAACGAGTCTTACGGGGGTAGCAACTACGCCATGGAGATAAAAAGCAGTGAAGATATGTGCCAGATAGCCTAAATATGATGCTCCTAGGAGGAACAACACGGAAAAATTGGGGATTTTAAGCACAAGATTTGTGGATAGGAATTTTAGCTGCACCTAAATTTAATTATTATGTTTTACTGGCATGCTTTGAAGTAAAATGCTGGAAACGTGTTTGTTTTGTCTTCACAATAAGATAAACGCTGGTTCCCATCATCCAATTCGCTAGAGAGAGGTAGCTAGTAGAGAGGTTCATCGGTTCATACCAACAAACGTTAGTTTCTACCAAGCTGCAGGGTTGAGGATATAAAGCTGCATGTTTGATTTTTCAGAAGCAGGCTACTGCACAAATGACCGCAGGGCACATTTGTGTGTCCCACAGCTTGTAACCTGTCAAGAAGCTGAGTTACTCCAGTTATGAACAGCAGAAGCATGGTCTCAGAATCTGGAACTGACGAACCAGGTGGGTGTACATCAGAAACTGGATTTCCCAAGTGTTAGAAGGGTGACTCCACCTCGAAAGGTTTGGAGCTTGGCAGGGGGATTTTTCAATCTGGGATAAGGTTTGATGGTGAACCAAAGAATCAGGCCCCATTCTTTGAAGGGTCACCTGCTTCACTTGGTATCCCCATGCGATTGGTGCAAGAAGTTGTGTGAGGAACCGCCATCAGGATGCCTAAAAACATGGTGATCAGCTCTGTCCAGCTCTGCATTTGTGATAGTTTTGTTTTGTTGAATCGTTCATCAGTTGGGAAAACCTTCACATAGTGTGCCAGCCATTGGTTCTTCAGTAACTGCTTTTGCATCCTACAATACTGTATATAGATGTATATAGGAAATTCATGGGACTATGATAGAACAAACCAGCTTGTGATGGTTTGCCCCTAGCTGACAACACGTGAATAATTCGGAACCCTATGATCATCTTCTGATGGAAGTCTGAGCCTCCCAACATGGTAAACCTCCAGCAATCTGCGCTTTCAAAACCCCCTGGAATTGGACCTCCACATGGCAACCCCCGAACCACCCAAATGGTCACCCCCATTGAGTTCGACGACTGTTAAGGATGTTTCATGAATCATGATGTATCCCTATCATATCCTACAGGTTCCCATCATTACCCATGTCTTTCCCATCATGATGCCAATGATCATAGCTACCATAGCTAACTACTAGTTGACTGGAGGGTAGACGGAGGGTAAAGGCTCCATATGTTTCATAGGGATTTCCCAGGAAACCACTGCTACACTCCCCCTAAGGCTGATCAACTCAGCGCCCTGCGGGCCATAGAGGGTAAGCTCCGTTTGGAGGCGAGATTTGAACAAAGGGAGTGGATGGGAATTTTGCTGGGACACCATGGATTTGGAGAAGCTGTTTTTTTCAGGGTGTCATAGTGTCATATGTTTGAAATATATGAACATTCATGCCAATATTTTAAGAAATATTTTGTTCCTGATTCTCCGGATTCCTTCAAGACACGTCAATAGATTCTTATGGAGTTCAAGCACGAATCAATTTCAGGATTTGACATTTCAATCAACAATGAGATTGATTTAAGGGAACATCTACCATTGTTATTTAGGACATATATGGATTTCCAACAGATTTTCCCTCAAACTATTTCTGAGAGCAAAGTGATGGTGAATAATAGAGTTTATGACGATTCATGGCTCAACATTCATGGCTCAAACAAAAACAGTGAAGCGGATCAAATGTCCAGACCCTTGTGCATATATGAATCGCATTGAAGAAGCCGTGCATGATTTGGACCACCCCTTGCCAGAATTGGGGCGAAGCGGCAACTAGCACCTGCTTCAATTTCGTTATTCAATTGGTTGCTAGTTTGGTTTATATATTATTTATGTATGTCTATGATTTTCTATGCGTAGCTGGCCTCCAATGTTGATCCCTGCTCACAAATGACCATCTCAGTTAGTGCCAGGCAAAGACATCCGGATCCAGACTACATATAATATATATATATATATACATATATATGTACACACACATATATATATATAGGGAGAGAGAAGATTTTTTAGCCGTGCTTTCGAGTGGATTTTTCCATATTTGACGTATATAAATCGTTGCTTTCAATTTTCCAATTTTCAATGATATACCATCTGGTAGCTTAACATGGCTGTGGAAAATGAATGGCCCATTAAACAATTATAGATGCAATAGCTTTCAACAATGGTGATTTTCCATGGCTACGTGAGTTCACTGGAAGTTTAATCCCATCAAATCCCATTAGAGCTTGTTTTGTTGACGATTAAACTAAACCAGCATTAAATCCCATTCAAGCCCTATATTGCCATGTTTGCTGGTGAACTCGCCATGGACTCCAGGAATTGCAGCTGCAGGACGCCCAGCAGTGCGCTGAAGCCACTTTCAAGCAGCGTTGCGAGCTGAGCGTTGAGCGTTGCTGGCGCTTTGGTACCTGAAAGTGATGGACATGGTGGATTTACCCTTAATCTATTTCCATTTTGATAAGAAAAAGATGATAGAATGATGTAAAATGATGATACTATGATGATTAAGCCATGATTCATTCGGAGGATTTGGGTGTGTTGCACCCTATTTTTAGACAAACCCGGATGGGCCCAAACTAGGCTTACCAGAATTTGGGATAAGTATACTAAACATATGATACAGTAGCGGATGTTTGGATTACGGTTTCAGTACCACTCAAATCCGAGTTTTTTTTTGTTTCATCTATGATGAGGTCTGATTTGGATTGACAGAAAGTTGAGTTCAATTGATACGAGAATACAAGTTGCACAACATTAAGTCGCTGGAGAATATCATCATGCCGGCCATGCCGATTGATTGACTTTTGGGATGATCGGTTTGGGATATTCCCAACAAGCTCAGGAAATCTCTTGCCAACTGAGCGTTTTTTGAAGCAATAAGATTGCCCATATAACAACTGGGCTGCATTTCATACAATCCTCATGTCATGTCTATCGGCCAAAACAAGCTGAATTTGTTTTCAGCTCTTCATATGACCATCTTTTGGGGATGGGCAGGAAACCACGTAATGTGGAGGTCATCAGTACTACTGTTGCGAATCCCTAGCTTACATCCCCTTGCCAACTTGAATGCACTCACAGGAATCCTATGATCAATGGATTGGTGTAATGGAAAACCTACAGGAAACTCGGAACCCCCCTAGGCCCTTGATGGTACCTTCAGGAGCCCAGCAAGCTTTGTGGTGCATCACTGAGGTCAGCAATATCTTCGGCAGATCCTTCCTCGCAAGGTGGAAGAGGCGAACCGTGGCTGCCATAGACCTACCACTTTAGGGATGGTTTATACCACCGAGAAAAACACGGTGATGACTTGGGGATGGTGCAGATGGCTTGACCACATGACATCCACTGTATTGGATCAAAATTGATGCCCCATGATGCAGCCTACCCTCTGGTAAACCAACATAGCTATGGAAAATCACCATGTTTAATGGGAAAATCCATTATAAATGGCAATTTTCAATAGCTATCTATTCACGAGGTTCCAAAATTTGACCCCTATAGACTGCACTTTCGAGGCGAAGGCCTTGTTGCGCAAGCAGCTCGGACGCCTCAAGCAGGCCACCCATGCCCATTTGTGATGTGTTCATGGACAGCTATCAGCAGTTCTGAGAATTTGAGGTGCTATTGGCTGAGCCTATATCAATCCTATATCAAGTCAAATTTGGATGAACCGACTAGAAGGCAATAACAACATCACCGCCGTGAAGAGTGTTGGACTAAGCTTCTACCTTCAGGCCCTAGGCATTCAAAGCCAGTGGTGAATTTCATGATACGTATGCCGTATGTTCAATATTCCCATACATATGTTGTGCATAAATCGTTGTGTTCAGGGATTCTTGGTTAATGACATTATACCAAAATTACAATATACCCTGCGGTAATCAAACATGGCTAGCTGTAAAATCCTCAAACTGAATGGGCATCTATTCTTATCTACTACAGATGGGCAAATCATTGAAGTAAATCGAAGATTCTCTGGCAAACCATCTTTGATTTCCAGAGAGTAGAGGAATATCACCAGTTTTACTGGGTAAATCATGGTAAATCATCGAAGTCGGCCATGGCTTCCAGGAAATCTTCCAATTCACTGTAAAACGAATGGATGGCATATGGATCCCTGAGACTTTTCCATGGTTTTTTGGACCTTTCCAAGGCTGAACTGGAGATGTTTGGGCCGCCGGGCTCGGCCAGGAGCTTCTTTTTGCTCAGCTCGCGGCCGCTCAGGACCTGACTTGGCGAAATTCCCAACTTTTGATGGACGGCATCCAGAAATGTGTGTTTGTTCAGCTAGCCAGGTTAAATTGCTGGAGTATAACTCAGTACAACCATCAAAAGTCTCCGGGGTCATTCTGAACCTTCTAGTGATTCTAGTACTGGTGTCTCCTGCACTGAATCTACGCGGGCAATCTTATCAACATTTGGCAGAATAATTCTATCAATTCTGCTAATACACACAATCATTGAAAAGCTGCGGTTTAGTTTTGAATTGGTTCAACAATGGGGAGGTTTTCATTGTTGGGATGGGATGACTCTGGCCGCATCACAGGAGCTTCATACTTCAGCAGCACAGTGCTGTGCGGGTTTGGACTCCTTCAAGGCGACGGCCAAATGGTCGTTGAAGCAGAATGCCTGAGCAAAGCAATCTGGGAAGATACCAACACAATTTTGGTGTTTGCCACCATGTTACAGTTGGTGTCTACCACGATAATTAATGAGAATTTATGTAACAGAATTTAACTATCGTCAAGGGGGGAGATATAGTCAATATAGCTGGTTCAAGTCGGGTGATTGGTCGGTTTTTTGTGGGCTGGTTGATGCTAAACAATTTCCAGCCATCGATTGAGAACTGGAGTTGCCATGTCAGTCTGATCCACCTTGATTTGCCTCTCCATGAGGCCCCTGACAACCAAGAGACCCTGTGTGGCATTGGAGGCAGCACTAGTTGGAGCTTTCCGTATCAGTTGGGTTTGGTCCAAAATCGAGGGATGCTCTCAGGCAATTGAAGTTGGCAACCGATGAAAAGAAAAAATTGCTGTAACGCTCCCAAACATCTTTTTGTATAGAATCTACATTGTATTTTTCATGAAGGATAACGATTTTCGGATCACATGCATTCATATGTGTTGCCTTATTTCTCGATTTTCCTGTCAAAAGAAGAAGTTTCATGTTGAGGATTTCAATTTTTCTGTGAACATGACGTGTGTTCCACGTTTCTTTCCACTGTCCCATGATCAGATTCCCAAGTGCCAACTTGTCTCCAGGAGTTGTTTCTGGGCGCCAGGAGGCGCATCCGATGAATTGAAATGGCCTTGGTCTCGGAGGTAATCTTCAGACTACTGTGTGCAGCATGCACGCGCCCCTGTGGAAAGTAATGGATTGAAATGATTGAAAGCAGACAAGCCTTAGTGGGAAGTAATCTTCCAACCAACCCCTTTATTTGGCAAGGTCTATTTGTTAATTTGCGGGGAGTGTATGATCTGTCTTGAAACCTTGGGGCCCCTGTGAACAGCCATCAACGTAGTTGTTAAGTTGTTCAAGGAATGCCTTTTGGGGAATTTTTTCCGACCATACAATTGAAGTTAGACTTGATGATTAGTGCGACGGTCTTATACGGTGTTGACGGTGATTGGGATAGAGCAGGGATGAGCAGGGTACATCACATTTTTCAACAGATATGTTGTTGGGCTATGGGACCCAGTTACCAATCGCAAACTTTTGTCATCCAAATGATTCCAAATGTATCCCTTAGGTGCCATGTGTCATTGCATCACTATCCAACCCACACTAACCACACTCATTGGATCACTATCCCTCGGCCGTTTCGGGCAAGTGGGTGCGCGCCGCGCCGGTGCCGAGTTTCGCGGGTCATCCTCGAAGGCGATGGGGGGTGGATGAGTCCTGGAGGTCCTGATCAGATGGATGGTAACACATAGCATCCTGCAACTAGATTCAGTGGACTATTAGTTATAGTCTTAGTATGTTATAGTGTCAACTTTGAACATGATCCAATTGGATACCAGTCAAAACTAACACCTAGTACACACTCTCTCGAGTCTCAGCGTTGAACCTTTTACCAGTTTCAAAGATCATCCATGAGGAGATTCGAAGTTGAGAATTGGAGGATGTGGATGAGACGGGACCAGTCCCTCCGAGGACTCCAGTAAAACCAGTAAAACCAACTCAGGGATGGAAAATTCCATCCAGCGTCAGAATAATACATATATCTTTGGAAATCCATGGTATCATGTCCCGCAACATTAAGGGGAATTCTTCCTTGCCAGCTTCAATTACCAGAAGTGTTTCCATGTTTTTTTCCAGGGTTTGAACCGGGATGAAACGGCACGAGGAAGAGAAATGCTGCGTTCCAGCCACCACACTCAGGTGGACGTTCCGCCCATGGCGGAACTGGTCATTTATGGCAGAGATTCATGTGGCATGTGCACCTCGTCCTGCTCGGAAAAAAAGACACAGATCAGAGGGGTTGAAAGTAAGGTGAACATAGGTGAACAATAATTGGCCATTTGTATCCACATATCTATATGATACACACATAAATAAATCATAAATATATATATATATACATATATATAATACACACATATATATATATATCTTTAATTATATGTATGTATATCATTGTATAGAGCTATATATTTATATAGTTATCTATATGGGGCCTGTATTGTGTGGCATTGATATGTATATATAGGGGTAAAACCTGCGGAAATTGGCACCTCTTGACTGCCATACGATTTGCCGCAGCTGAAGCAAGGTACTGCCTTTAAGAAGGAGTGTGAGAAGAACAAGCTCAAGTGCCCTCCTTTGCAACGACTTGCCCCAAGACTCGACATGGAACTTTGAAAAACCATGATTTTAAGCCAACGGATTAGAAATTGGAAAAGGATGATATAATTATCCTCCTCCAAAAGGATGTTTTGCAAGCAATTGGTTTGGGGCCTGATCCTTGAAGAAAACTTGACCAATTCCACCTGAAACATTTTTTGAAGCATGGTGAAGCTGTTACTAAGGTACAGATATGCCAACATTGAGGATGCGGCAGTTAAGGTTCGGAGCCTTTAGTGTGGACGATGATTTTCCCAACATGTTGGATTCCCGCGTCCATGGCACGAACAAACGAGCAACCTTGGGGGTTGGTGGTTTGTTTGGGTTTCTAGCAGTTTCAAGTGTCGGCTGCTTCATGATTTTACTCCAATCTAATATAGATTTGGGATATGTGTTTGGGATCATATCCATCAGGGACTGGGGGCATGTTCGTATATCCAGTGCCACCCTCTTGAGTCTGACATGGGGTTGTTGGGATGATGATTCCCAGGGATGTTTCAGAGGTGACACCACCATGAGTAATCTTGTGATATTGATACATATTGTATTTCAAATCGGGATGATAAGTATGTTACTGTTCTGTCTGTAGTTGGGCTGCTACATACGCGTATCTATATATATATATTATACATACATAAATACACACAGACACACACACACAAATATATAATGATACAGATGCACACACACACAAATGTGTGTATATAAATCTATACATATATGAATATATATATATATATACTGTATTTACTGACCAGCTTCAAGCATGTGCTTTTGCATGATCTCCGGCCGCAGACGGAGATGTTTCGCAAAGTGAGGGCCTGCAGCTGGTTCAAGGGCACGCCTTGGGGCCCTGGATGTGGGGTAGATCCGGGTGCGAGCTTCTGGGGAAGCCAGCATTATTATCGGTGGGACAATCATTTTTGTAAATGGATATGCCCTGTACATCTGTACATATAGTTAATTCATAATATAGTACTATATTACGAACCGCATTGAAAATCATTAAAACATTTGTTGTAACCGTGCGTAACAAACACATGTAATGGTCTTCCCAGGCTGCCAGGTATGGAGTTGCAGTCGACCATGCCCCATCTACTCCATTCCCAAACCATGGCGGTCGTGTATTCATTGGAATTTGCAGAACTTGTGATGTTTATGCTTCTATCATTTTCATGTATCAGTGCTCAGAATTATCAGAACTGTTTGTTATGTACTATGGAAGCTTTGGTTATTGACGATATATACGCGATTTGGTGCTTTCATCATTTTTTCATATGTTTTATCAATGTCTATTTCCACATTGACAGTTGTGTTTCAATGGGACGTCCACCACCAACCAGAAACGGATTGTGCCGTTGGAAATCTGTTCCAACATGGTCCAGCATATAGAACTATCTAGATTATCGAAATGTAGATAAACTATTACATAAGTACACACACAATCTTCAACACAATATCCCTACATGTAATACATATATATATATATATATTTATTTACATTTAGATTAACATACATATAGATATACATTTAAACATAATTCAACATTTTGTTCAGCAAATTGGTTCCAAGGTACTGTAAATGAACTTCAAACAGTTTCAGTTTCGTGGATCCTGCAGCGCAAAATGCTGCAGGTGGCCGTTTCGGCCTTCCCTTGGTGGATGTCTATGGCACCATCCAGGCCGTGGCGATATCCCAAGCGGATAGAATTGACTGAACCAACAGACACCGGGATTTCTCCAACAAAGATTGGGACTGGACTAACCAACGCCGGGATTTATGTATATATATATATATAGATTATTCTAGTAGAATCTTACCCATACTCCAGGGCTGATCATATTCCAGGCCAATACAGCAAGGAAATATCAGAAAATTGCCAAGACCCCATTCAGGTGAAAGTTGGCTTTCATGATGATTGCATATGTTTGCCAAGCGCTCTTTTTTTCCCATCACGTGCGTTGTTCAATGCACATGTTCCTGTCCCAAGAAGATCCTTTTGTTCAACAAAATTCTGAAATCCACAATCAACACACATTCAACCCTTGGGGAATGATTTCCCCTGCCCTGTGGAGTACCATGTCCGCCTGGAGTGCGATAATTTTCTGGGACGCGCAGAAAATTTAGTGTGTGTGGCCAAAAAAGAGCTTCCCATGGGCCAGAGAACCATTCCAAATTGTTTCACATACCTGAATAGCTTCAATCTCTACCCCACGAACCCTGCTGAGGCGTCTGAAAGTTCTTTTAATTTTTTTAGCTAAAATGGCACTGAATGCGATAGTATGTGAAACTCTCACCCTTTCAGGAAACCTCTATCTTTCCCATATTCCAGAAATACGTGATTCCAGGCCATTTTAGCTAAAAAACCAAAAGAGAAATTGGAGGCTCAATGGGGGAAAATTCCGGAAAATTCTGGAATGCGATGCTTTTGTGGAGTCCGATGCGTTTGTGGAGTACGCGGATGCTCCGAACACCCGTGGAGTGTGCTGGCACATCTGGAGTGCGATGATTACGGTGCAGTACGATGCGTGTAGAGCATGTGTGCTCGGAAAAGACCAACTAGGGTGATATTTCTCCTTTCTTCAGTTCATCCAAAGTCCACAGCTGCTTTGGGATCACATAGGGGATGGAAAGCTGTGGAGGGGCGTTGGGTGGATTCGGCATGGCCCAGCTGCCAACTCTTCCGNCACAGCTGCTTTGGGATCACATAGGGGATGGAAAGCTGTGGAGGGGCGTTGGGTGGATTCGGCATGGCCCAGCTGCCAACTCTTCCGCTCAATTGAGCTCAAATGTCTACCAATGAAAAACATACCGAAACCCTGGTCCGGAGTACGATGAAAACATGGTATCCGAAGATTTTCTGAATATGGGAAACCTGCCTCTAGAATTATATATATATATATTCTATGCACATATCAGATGAAATGACTGGAGGACTGAACTAACCAACGCTGAGATTTATCCAACCAAATTTGGGTTTTTCGCAAGGGACCTTAGGATTTCTAAGGTAATGTCCCAGTTGGATACCTAAGTTGGTAAACACCAAAGGCAAATTCCATTGTTTATGGTTATTCAAGTGGGTAATAAACCAAGTTGGGCACGACCCTGCCAGAGCTTGCTGGAACCATATTCGCATTTGAATTCCCAGGATATTAAGGAGACCTCCCTAATTAATATAAGACCACAATATGTCTAGTGAACTGAGGGTGTATCAATCTGGATGCATTATAGCAATATGAAGTTGAAGTCTTTATTCCTTTCTTGGGAGGAGATGGGTAAACACCACATGACATGGTCTACTTGAAGACACTGAATATCAAGACTTCCCTGATGCTTATCATGTGACATGATGATTTTATGTTCATTCCTATCCTCATAACATCTCTGTTGGACCGCCTTTTTCGGTCAAGTCTGCACATCACTTTGGGGAGCCTGGTTCGGCACGCAGTGGAAGCTGAAGAACGCTCATGCATGTACTTATGTAATTCACCCTCCAGTAAGCCAACATAGATCAGGACAAGCCATGATTTCCCGTTTCGACAGTGATCTACAACTGGTCGCTTTTCCATATCTACATGTTCCATGTTAGTCAACCAACTAATTATATGCTAGATGTAACGAGTGTGACAATCCAATTATGGTATGAAATCGTATGTGGAGACGTATGTAGTATATTTGATAACCCAATTGCAGCTTTCAGACATCGAACGGGATCTGGAGTTTCTGGTGGGGTTGCCCGTGGCCTCAGTTGTAGCCTATCCCCGGGGGGGTGATTGGAGGATATACATATTATGTCATATTATATTACAGATGTGTAAATGAGTAATTAATATGTATATATTTATATATGTATATATTAAATGTATATACAAATCATAATCATCCTGGATCCGATAGAATATCGGAAATCTCAAAGACTAAACTTACTACAATGAGGATATGATTGAAACAATCCAATTAATTCTATTTAATCAAGGATGATTATAATATAATATATTATAACATAATATAACATAATGAAAAATAATAATATACATATATATATATAGTTACTGTAACGCAATTCATCAGGTACTCTGTGATCATCCTTGGCTTTCGGCCAGGAGCGGCCCAGCATCGCCAGTGTCCTGGAGGCGCAGAAGAAGTTGCCCAAAGATGAGGCTGCCGGCTACAAAAAATGTTGCGACAGATGGTGATGTTGTACTGTGAAACGTTGGATTCAAATGGGCATGATGTAGCGGAAAACAGTGCTAAGCAGTTGTGTTGCCACGTAAGTCTTTGGGCTGCCAAGTTTTTCAGAGTTCTTGAAACCTAGCTCAAACACAATTTCTTTCTGTATCTCGGATTGGCCGTAGTTTTTGATGAGGTTATACCAGCGAGCATAGCCAGTACAAGCTGGGTAAGCCTTGGTGGTGAATGCTGGGAGATCATCGGTGTTCTGCAATATTTATACATTATATTATATAAGTATGATATTATATAGAAGAGTTGCTTGGACACTACGAGCATTGCCACAGGTTATTTAATCGTAGATCAGAGATTTGGTTTGTGAGGACACTTAGACTTGGTGTGCCAAAGGTCTTGGATAGTCAATTTGAGTAGGAGCACTTTGCGCGTGCAAGGCTATGATTGATGTTTGAAAATGCAGGAAATCCATCACGTGGGGAACCGATGTTTGCACAGAAACGGAGAGATTTGCGCTTTCGGTCCAAGTGGGTTTTGTGTGCCCACTGATTTTATACTATAAATATATATATATATAGGTACCTAGGTACCTTAATTATGGTTCTGTTGCTGCTCGGGGCCGGTACATGGGAAGATCCAGAAATGAACAGTCAACGATGTTTCCGTCAGTTCTTTGACGACTAGTTGAAAGACAACCCAAGAGAATCATGCGTACCATGCACAAACTGTTCCTCCTTAACGCTGCGATGTGCAATCGTCAGGATGTGGAAAAGATCAGGCGCCTCAGGGTGGGTCTTGAAGGATAGTGAAATCCAGCTGAATCAACGGCCAATGTAAATCTTTGAGGTTTCTGCATGGTAAATGGGTAATGTTCTATATTTTATATCCCCGTTATAAGAGGTATTCACGGGATTTCACCGGTTATCATGCAAGCTCTAACCATGAGATCTTCTAGACCGGAGGAGGATTCGTCCGATTGCAGTGGGGTAGCCCCACAACTGGTGCAGATGATGTTTCCCTTGGGCAGTTTGGTACTCGACCGGAATAATGTGGGATGCACAAACACAAGCCATTCTCAATTTATGGCTATTGATTGTGTATAGCCTACTTGTGATGACTTAAAGCAGCCCCCCAAAAAAATGATAAGTGGGGATGGTTCATTCAGTGTCACTTGGGACGAAGACATTCATTCATGATACGGCGATCGGAAACCAGGGAGTTAGTTTACATGACTTACCATGTAGAGCCGGCTATGATAGACCAAACGTCTCATGTGTTTGGTAGGTTTTGTAGGGTACAGTTATTCAAATACCCAATTTATGCAGTCATTTTGGATTACTCTCCAGGAATCAAAAATGGCTAGCCTAGCTGGGAGAAAAAAAAAAGTTTATAGAATTTTCCCAGCTATAAACTTCCTTTTATCATGTTTTTTACGGCCCAGAAATCGGACCAGCGTTTTCATCGTTTTTGACATGAAGATCTTCTTGCTCGTGTGCAAAATGCTGTGATTTGCACGTCTAAAGAATCATATTTATTTCTTTTGGATCGCGCATTCCACTGTGATCCGAGTAAAATGTGTGGTTTTGTGTGGTGAAAATAACAAAAATCAGGTTAGGGGCCGTTGAAAAACGTATACGCTTTTTGGGGCGTTTTGCGTTTTACCACAGCGCCAGCGCACTGTTTTCCACCTCAGGCCAACTTGCGCACAGTTTTTCCTGTGAGGTCACACACGTTTGAGTTCCGATGTATGTATCGCCATTGCCAAGCTTTTAAATATGTCATGATCATCGGACTCTTGCTCGACAGGCTACCTGGCAGCATCTTCTTGCATGCACGCCAGCAACTATCTATAGTTCCTGTATGGGCAATCACCTTAGGACTGCCTCTTTGGACCCGATATACCGTCTTGGTAAATTGGCCTTTGCTGTGGTTCACACTTTCATGTTGAATATTCAAAGCGTAACATCATGGATGTTCACCGAAGTACCGAAGACGTGTCAAACATAACATCATGTGTGTGCACCGAAGTACCGAAGACGTGTCAAGCATAACATCATGTGTGTGCACCGAAGTACTGAAGACGTGTCAAGCGTAACATCATTGATGTTCACCCAAGTACCGAAAAGAAGACGTGTCTCAATAGATGCATGAGTGTAAAAACAAAGATAGGTGACGTTATTGCACCCCCCCTCCCACCCCCTCTGCGAAAAAAAAACGAAGACTAATGACGTGATTGCACCCCCCCACCCCACCCCAAAAAACCTCCGACGCAAAAAATGCAAAAACGCTAGTCCGGTTTTCGGGCCGCAGGCATGTTTTTGTCCCATGTTTTCCCATGATTTTCTCATTTTTGTCCCCATTGAAACCTCCATGGCTGGGCCAGGGGGATTTCCTAGCCCTGAGCCGCTGAGGAAGCAGTTCAAAGAGTTGGATGCCAACAAGGACGGGAGTTGGGCTGGGGATTTTCCATGGGATTTCCGTGTTTTTATGTCGTTTAAACAATGCCATAAGCTTCCCCCAAGGACTTATCATGTTAAAAATAGGTGGTTTTTTTTAACCATTCCCAGTCATGGCTGGTTTATTCCATTGTTTTACCCACATTCTTCTGGTTGTTGAAACAGGATTTGATGGTGTCTTCACCAGCCACCAGCCCCACCGGCCTGGACTGTTCGAAAAGGTAGTGGCTGGGAGCCCTCTGGCCAAGACTGTAAAGAGGAAGCCATGATTTTGATGGATTTTGGAGATTGAATTTGATAAAATCTGGATAAGAAACCAGAAACTGGTTCTATTTTGGACTGATACAACATGATGTAACCAATTGTAAGTATATATTTTGCTGAACGGTTGCAGGAAACCAACCATTTTTAACCCCCAGGATGGCACCTTGCAATTTGCGGAGATGAAAAAGATGCTGTGCCCCGGTGACCAACTCGGATGGGAGATGCACCGGCGAAGAATGGGGCAATGAGAACCAAAGGTTTTTCTAAGTCGCAGCTCATTAATAATTAATAGTGGTACTGGGACCAAGTTTAACAATTCGTGATTTAATATAAGTTATCATAAGTTATCAGCATCAGGGAATTTGGGGTGCGCCCGCCCATCCCACATGAACCATCACCACTGGAGAATGAACTGGCCCCGGTGCCATTGGAGGAAAGCTAAAGGTGCAACAGCAACAACAAGAGCGCGATTAGATAAGCCATTTATCGGATTGTCCAGGCTATATGTCATGTCTCTCAACAAACGATCTATGCAAAGGACCAGCAAAAACTGTAAGAAATTATAAGCTACTCATCTACTTTTGTTTATATCATATTTGGCTGGTTCCAATCGTGTTTTATTTTCATCCCTCCTTGAGACGATGCTCCGAAATGGCGTGGCGCCACCAACTGCTGTCGGTCGCCCGGCCAAGGCAGAGCCTGAACTCCAAATTGTCCGAAATCCAAATCCAGCTACCCGGCAGAGCTGGGTAAATTCCCATGAAATAATCCTGCGGTGTCTCCATTACGATGGGAACTATACCCCAAGTATCCCCAAGTTAGAGTTGATGAAATATCTCGTGCGGGGTTCCATGAAGACATGAAAGCTGCCCATGCAGATGATGGGAATATGGCAATTTTGACTTGGTTGTGTAGCCAACACTTGGACATGGTTTTTGCCCGATTTTGCCAAATCGAAGTGGCCCCTTAGACGTGTATCCATTCAGTACCTGGACTAAAAGCCATATACATCCGTAACAATACATATGCACATAAGTGGGGATATCCATAGATATCCCATATATAATAGGTATATAAGTATGTAAGTTGGTGGTACCATGGTTATTAGCTACAACTGGATCACCCCCAAGCATCTCAACCATTCAAAGCTTTCAGGATCTTCGCTGAGCCTAAGGACTATGCCCTCATATATTGAAACATCGCTTGGTGGTCCTAAATCGTGGGTGAACTGGGTGAACCCACCCCCAAATTGTATGGTTGAGAGAGGAGCATAAGGACCAACGGGCCTGGAGTTGGTAACGGATTGAAGGGGATTGAAGGGTTGTGATAAGGTGGTGAACCCAAGAATAAACTATCCCCAAGTCATTGCCTTTTTTTGGGTATAAACCATCCCCAAATGCTGGAACTTGCTGTTGGGTTCCAAAACTTGCTTATTGAATATAATATAATATATCTATAATCATATGTATATATACACATACATAGATAAATATAAGCATAGCTAAAAATATGCTACATCATCCCAACATCATCCCAACCCAATGTTCGACTCCTGGCTTCATCGCTCCATCCATGCCTCAACTGCCGCTGAGGAAACTCTTCTGCCAGGCCGATGTGAACCAAAACGGCACCGTGGAGCTTGACGAGTTCATCGACTTCGTCATGCACGGCACCGCGGCGGTGAAACGGGCGGGGCGGTGATTCAGCGTGAGTCGGACGTTACGCTTAATGTTGATTTACAAAACCATCAGCAAAGTTATACTATCCAGAAACCATGGAATTCTCATGAATTTGCCTGGACCCAGCAAGCAAAATTCGCTAACAAACTGGAGTGGCGAAGGATGATGTTTTGGAGCAACCAGAGATGGAGGTTTGATTGTTTGTTTTTGGGAGACCCCAAGATCTTCTTGATGGGGTTTGAAAGGGTGCCAGCAGTGATCATTCTCACATTTTTTAAAGATGAAGCCACTAGGATATATGTTATAGTTTGATATGGCTGGTTCACATGTTTGCCAGGAACTTCATCCAAAAGTAGATGTCCAAAATTCCTTCATTGACTGGTGAAATCGGCACGTTCTGGTCACATCAGTCCCCTGCAAGGATGATATAATCGCTGGAATTTCTGACAGGTTCTCAGAATTCGCTCGAAAATCTGAAGAAAAGTTCCAAATTCACTGGAAAAAATCACGGTTTCTTGATGTTTCTTGTAGATGACTTAGACAATCCCGTCACCGATTCACTTTCGGCGAGGAAAACAGGCCGTGGCCAAAGTGATGCAGGAGCTGCCCTGAAACACGTCCATGGCGGGCAGGGTATCTACGATTGGCCATGTTAAGTATAAGTCAGTGGCCACGGTTGATGGTTATGAGTTATATTAGTGAAGTTAAGCGACTGGGTGATATCAGGCATGAATGACTCGGATGATCTTGGATGACTTTTCTATAAAGGTTTTCCACCTGGAATCTCATGGAATTTTCCATTGCTACGTGGATGATACGATATATATATATATATATATGGAGACTTCGGGGTGCGCGAGTTCCGTCCTTAGGACCGAACTTGCTCCATCATCTCGGCAATGAAATATGTGAAATGATTTATCAAATTATATCATTTGTCACATTTTTTCATACAGAATATACCAATAAAATATTTAACGTCTTTGACAGTTTTTTTTAAATGTATATGCAAGTGTATTTAGATACTGACAATTACATACTTATACTATATTAGCATTTTTTACAGATAAAAACATGCCGGTATACAGATGACAGCATGTGCCATGTCCCATGGAGAATTTCCGTCGCTGCAAGGAGCCACCCCAACAAACGCCTACAGCCACGGGTGTCCGGGACGAGTGGAAGAAGCAAACTCTGGAGAGATGTGCCGCAAGGGCCGAGAATTGAGCAGTGTTCAAAAACTATGGAAAATATACTGTAAATGGCAATTTTCAATAGCTATGTTAGTTTACCAGAGGGTATAGGATGTGGAGTTATATAATGTTTTATAGGATTTTATAGGTCTATCATATGTATATATAATCGATATTAATATATCATATGTATATAATTGCTATCCAATATATACTTAAACTAATATGTGAGGTTGATGATTACCCTTTGGTTATTAGCATATATTAGCATTTTTACTAGTCATAGGCAAATCATCATAAATCATCTAAACATCGGCTATTTTCCATAGGGATGTCACGTAACCAGAGGGTATATGATGCGTAGTGTTATATGCATATTACTATATATATATATATATTATCCAATATATGGGGGATCAGCATGATCAGCAGGATCCATTTTTGATGGGAAAGCCTACCAACCAGTAGATAGGGACGACAGAGGGTTTTGACCATTGTTCAAGTGATGTCAACTTTTCATTCTTTACTTTTAATCCAGGCCCAACATGCAAGGGTCGGAAGCAAATGCAAGCATGACTAATAAATGAAAACATCTTGTTGCGCCTACATCGCTTCTACTTTTCTATTTATGACCCCTTGTTGAAATCTTTATTACAAGAGATTTGCAACATCCACCCACAAACTGCATGGAAGGGGCGAACTATGATCACCTTGCACCTTCGTAGATGGGGACATGACAAGCAAGATCGAAGAGGGCATTTCTTCTAATATGTATAGCCATATGGCTATGGAAAACCACCATCTTCAAAAGGCAAATCATCTACAAATAGGCCATGTCCACTCATTTTCCCATGGCTATATTGTGCCATGCTATATTCCTAGAGGGTTCAACAGGCGCGGTAAGGCGGTGTACTGCTCAGCATTGCGCAGGAGGCGCACAATCGCTATCGAGCAAACCATGGAGCAGCCAACCTGGAGTGGAGTGATGAATGCTATTTGAGTGCCAAGAAGCAGGCGAATGCTTGTCAAGAGAAGCTTGACTTCAATATCTTTAATGCTGTGATTCTAAGTGTGAGTCTAAGTTTTACACGGTTTTACTGGATACACTCCGCAATCTTTGCCGGCATTGAGTTTTATTAGCCAGATCCAGAGGATTTCTTTATGGGTCCCACTGATGGCGGACAGCTCTCTTATCGCGCTGTTTTAATGCTCCCAAACCTGCGGAAACACCCGATCACTTTGATGGTACAATAACATGTGCTTGTTTCCGGTGTTGATGTTCCATTAATATGTCCAACCCAAGGGACCATTGTCCAACTATGTTTTTTTTTGGATGGTAAAGTGTTAAGGCTGATTTCAGACGGAGGCATGGGGAGACTGTTCACGTCAAATCCAAAGAAGGCATTTTGCTGCAACGCTTGCTTGGACAATCCACGAAGATAGTAAGTGGTTTTGAGTGGTTTGTGAACCTCTTACAATCAATTACACCTGGGATTGGAGGGTTATTGCGTAGTTCTTCAGTTACCAACCGCCAATTTGGACTTCCGACCCGCATTTTCCTGCAAGGGTTATTGGATGTTATTGGTAGTTAGCCAGGTTCGAAATCCATGTTTTCATAAACTGCAGCATGCCTACATTCCGAATTAGCTTATAAACTATATAGTCACATACTCATGATCCAAGTATGTCGAAATACTGTTCTACTGTTCGCATTTGCAATGTAGTTGCATGCTAACCCCCATGAACATCCACTAATCCACTAAAAACCCAACAGTTAGCCTACCTTTTGGTAAAATTCATATAACTATGGAAAATCACCATGTTTAATGGGCAAATCAACCATAGATATCCATAAATGGCAATTTTCAATAGCTATGTTAGTTTACCAAAGGCTAGGTCAAATCAACTTGCCTAACAACGAGGGGCACCACTGCTCGCCCTTCGGCTCAGGAAGGGTGCCATGTTCCACGTGGCTCGGTATGAAATTCATCATGGTTACGCGGATTCTATGGTGAATGCCGATGGCAAATGTATCTATAGATATTTTGGCATATGCATATTTATATATATTTATATATGTATACATATATATATATGTATGTATGTACATATATATGCAACTAGATATATATGTAGTTCTATCTGTTTGTTGGATTCATTGGGTTGGTTCAAGGGAAAATCGACACCGGAACCCCCTATAAAACTTGTTGCTAAAGAGGCCCATGGTTTCCAGAGTTTCCAACCAATCCATTGACGAGGACAACTGCTCCGGGCCAAGTGGCAGGCATGGACAGCACCTTGGACCGACGAAATCACGTTGGGGGAAGTTGAAGCTGGCTTTGGCGCTGCAAAGGTGGAATAGACAGACATATGTAAATATAAATACATGATATACTCCCATACATATATTCACGGATTTTTATGGATGTGATATATAGCTCATAGCTCTGTTAAAAGAAAAAAGAGCCCTTTTAAATCTGAGACTTGCTGTAGCATTCAACCGTGCCTGTTTTTGGAGGTCGTGTGTTGATCCGTATGCAGAGAATGGAAGAGACGGAAATACCACCAACCGGGAAACTGTGAGTTACAGCGGCTTGATAACTTGAGAGTTTGTGAGGGAAACTGGAGCAAAATTGGCTCAGATAATTTCTCCGGACACGTGGATCACTACCGGGGAGTGCAGTTCCACTTATAAGTAAAACCACAAGGTATATATGTTCTCAGGGGTTACATCCCAACTTACTGAAGTTATCACCATGGTTATTCCCATGAATCCATACACCAGTCCTGTCCTCCTGCCAGTTTTTGGACCCGGAGGATTTCCGATTCACCGCTGGACCCTCCAACGTCACTGGAAGTGATGCATGTAACTTCTAGACGGCCAAGTTTCAACCGTGTGTATCCACTTTTTTTGAAGCAAATCAATGCTTTCCTGCACTTTTGGGACCATCCTGTCCAATCTTCTCAATCTTGGTCCGGTGAAAACAGGAACATCTATTGGTGCAGTGCTCCTGGCTCTTCTACGGAAGAGATGCTGGAGTTGCATTTGGGGGGTTCGGGGCTGCTGCTGATGAAGCCTGCCAGTTTTTTTCGCAACCCCCAAATAGAGAACCAACATGGAAATTATGGGGACAACTTGTTCATGTACTATCCTGGAAATACTCTGGTCACCTTTTGGAGGCCATGGAATACACAAGGCCATCAAACAAGGATTTCATATGATAGATGACCCATCGCGTGTATTCATTTTAGAGTGCATGTCTCGATTTTTCTATGAGTGGGGAAGCCATGAGAAATTGCCTTGGATCTAATTTTTTGGGGTTGATGCTAAGTTATCCAGAACAGTATCTCGAGTGGCATGAGCTACACTTGTAGCTCTAGTCATCTTGCAACTGGGTCCTGTTACAGATTCTCCATAGCAGTAGTTTTTTGGTGCCATTCCGCCCCCCAAACCTGCAACTCATTCCTGCAGTGGAGCAGAGCTGGCCAGGTATGTGGCTGCTAGACGCAGGTGCCCCTGAATCATCAGTTCAAATAAGGCGCACCTCATCACCATTCTTCTCCTATCCTTAGTTATCTCCAGTTACCTTAGGTTAAAACACCATATAGATAGATAGATATATAGATAGATAGATAGATAGATAGATAGATAGATAGATAGATAGATAGAGATTTAGATATGGAAAAACAAAACCTGGTTTCCCGTTCGGAAAATGACCTGCATTCATGCTGGATTTTCCACATCTATGTTAGTTTACCGGAGGGTATAGATCCCATATAGGGACCACCCATGACCACCCCCTCAGCCCCCACCAGTTGCTGGCGCTGAGTATGGTTCATGCCTGGTACCAAGAGATCACCACCCCTGGCTACGACTTTGACGCCGCCACCTTCAAGCCCGGCACTGGACACTTCACCCAGGTGGTCTGGAAAGGACAGGATGATCCCGGGGAGGAAACAAGACATGTGTTTGGGGGGTGGTGACCATCCTTTTTCGGATGCACTCAAAATCATTTGTGCGGCTGGGGGGCGCCACTGTCAGTACTTTACTTGAATGATACGGGTCCAATACTTTTGCATGGGCGCAGTACATGAACGGAAGGATTTCGGGATTGAACATGCCGTTGCTGCCCATTCCCGTTGCAGGAAGCAAGCAGGTTGGCATGGCCTTATCTGAAGATGGGCGCTTCTGCGTGGCAAACTACTATCCGGTAGTTGGGCCGCAAGATGCCGCCGATTTTTCGGGGAGCCAGTTTTCGGTACTATCCACAGAATCCAGTTGCGGCCCAGCCTGGCTGAGGCTGGAAATGTTATGGGTCACTTCAAGGAGAATGTCTTGAAAGGAGGCACTCCTCTCAGCAAGGCGTGGTTCCTAAAGACGCCCAAGGGTCTGAAGGGTCCAAGGACCCAAGGCGTCCTGGTCATACTTTGTGGTGTTCAAGGGTTCTACCACTTGGGAACAAACCAAGCACCAGCTGAAGTCATAAAGATGGCAACTGCAAAACGTTTTTGTTTGGTGAAAGATCACCTGCACCAACCAATTGTACCACCAACATGTTGAGGTTTGACATCATGGTATGGGTCAAGAACAGGCACACTCCCATGTTGGTAACCATAGGACCCTCCACATGCGAAGATTATGGTTTCATCTCTGGTTGTTCTCGCAAACTATGCGGATCGAAAACTAAGATGCCTGCCCTAGCAGCCCTAGCAATTAGTGAAGATTGATAACACATATATTATGCAATTGTGTTACGTAAAATGACTGTATGTTATATATGCATGTGTCATATATCTATCTCGTTGTATATCTACAACCACCAAAAAGTAGACAAGTGATTTCTCACTTGTTTAGAATCAATATTGAATTTGTTTAATGCATTTTTGTGTTGCCATATGTAGTCATGAAGTATGCACACCATCTTGTTCATATTATATGCCAAGTATAATGTACATGAAGGTGCATGTATTCATTCATACGTATAGATAATTAGTTCTATACATGTGTGTGTGATAAACTATAGACTATATATGTATAATATATGTATACATACGTGTCATATCATGTCATGTAATCTCATATCATATCATATTCACATAGTATCAAATCAAATCATGTTGATATTTTATCTATACAGTACATGGTATTTGGATCCAGGTCTGGAAGCATTTTGAATCTTTAGGGATTTTGTTAACAATGAATGGGATTCAATGATTTGAATCCTACCTTTGGGAATGAAGATGGACCTAGATATAATGCAGATGTTTTGATCTACTGTATTTCATATTCAATTTCTAGATGCTTTCTCCACGTATTCTACAAAGTGGAATGGCACGCAATTGCAAATTCACCATTTTCCAACATGTCAGAATAATAAAATGGTGCTTTCCAACAAATGACCCGTATTTCCAGAGGTAGACTCGTTCGACTTGTTTCTGATGTAGTTTTGTTGATGGGGATTTACGGATTGCTTTCCCAATGCATATTATGCAGTTCTCATTGGAAATGCAGCCTGAATGAGCCCCAGATTCTGCAAATAACCTTCACGACCCTAAAAGCAGAGCTACAACTTCTTTTTCCATTATATATGTTCTTCCAAGTGCTATGAGAGCACAGTGCCTCCAAGAATTCCTTGGTTTCACAGCCAATATTTCCGTTCAGTTTCACGTACGCAGGTCGAAGCGCCGAAGCCAAAGGCCAAAGCTGCCCCGGCCCCGGCGGCGGCCAGAGGAGGAGACGTTTTGGGCGGTTTTGGGCCTTCGAAATGGTGGCAGGAAGCGACAAAAACTGGTGGATTTTTTCTTTTTGATTTGTAGCTACAGAAAGTGTGGGATTTGGATTGGAGGGAGCTTAATCGATCATATTTTATGGGAATGTGCGAAGAAAACAACTGGAAGCATGGTGAAATGAGGATGTAGCCACGCCAATAAACGAGAGGTAAAAGTTGGTGTGGTTGTCTCATTGTATGCTGTTCCACTAGACCTGCGTTTCATATCGTTCCATCGTTTCCTGTGGATTCTGAGTCATGTACGTGTAGCAGTGTTGCCGATTTGACCGGCATACATGAAGATAATCCAACGTCCAAACAGAAACTCTTCCGCAAGGATTCTGTAGCCATAACCTTTCCAACATGGGCTGGAGGAGCGATTAAGGTAGAAAAAAATATGGAAAGACATCATGGATTCATGAGTGGTTTTCACATTGCTTTTCTCACTGAACTTTATTGATATTTTGGGGAACGCACGCTCTGGTAGTCCCAAGTGGCAATGGAAACTCTCCCACATACAGTGAATTGACAGATGATGGTTTTATACATTTTTCTGTAGATTCTAGGTGCGTTTACCAGAGGGACCTCAAATACACCAATTCCTATTTCGTCGTAGCTCCGGGTCATCAATATATACTAGCAGTACTGCTCCCAGCCCTGTCGTCGCTCGTTGTGGGCTGCACCAATGAGGATAATGAGGTGTTTTTTGTTTGGAAGAGATGTGCGAACTATTAAAAAATGATGATCTGATGGTGACGGAGCTGCATAGTGAAGCTGGGCATCCATTTTTTCAGCAGGGTGTGTCCTTTCCCTGGCAGGAAGCGACGGGGCAACTTGGATGGCAGCACATGGGATTCATCCCGCTTTGTACCCTGCAGGCAAAATGAATCAAAGTGAAATATCATGAATATTTCGTGAAATATCATCAAATATCAACAGTGAACTGATGTAAACTGGTTAAAACAGTAACCTTCAGTCGATTGACGCCTTGCCGTGAGTCTTTTCCTATGGAGAAGCATCACATCCTGGGCTAGTTCATCGGCACCCAGGAATGGGATTCGCTACCAAGAAATGAGGGCGAAAAGAACCATCTTCAAGTTCAACATCGTTTGCTTGCTGGTATTTCACAATTCAACGTGCTATGCCAGGCATAGGTCCACTCTGGAATCACAGCTTCAGGCCAGTAACGTTCCAGATTGGATCCTATAGCTTATAGCTGGCAAAACGGGTCCACTGGCTGTGTATTGTCATAGTAGGAGGAATGATTCAAAGTTGCGCTTTAGAAATATGTATTATAAATTATCCCAGTGATCTTTGGAGGAATCAAACATGGCTTGCCGGAAAATCTCCATTTATGAGATGATATTTTCGCAGCTAGAAACTTCCATGGCTAGGCCACGGGGATTTCCCAGCCATGTTTGATGGCACCGGATGGTAAATCTCAGCCATTCCCCTCTTAGCTCAGGACCCGCAGTGGACCGATCCTAAGGTCCTTGAACTGAAGGCAGCTGAGGGTGGTTTACAGGTTTTACAAACTGTGTCCCTCGCGATTTCAAAAAAGTTGGAAGGGTACTACATGGGGTTTGGATGAATTTGTAAATAACTATAAAAACCTCACGTCGTGACGTCACATTGAGTAAGGGTAATCATCCCCCAAATTGCCGATGGCCTAACTTCAGCTATTTCTTGGTTTGCGAACTGTGAGATACATTGAGATACACTGTTACAATTCAGCCAGGTACACAGGTTTGTCTGAACATATCTGGAAAAAACAAATTTGATGGTTTTATAATCATCATTTTCCCCAAAATGGCTACATACAATTGAGGGTATAGCTTCTTTTCAGACACACCAACAATCAAATAGGAAGTGGTCAATCGCAAGAAACAGTGCCTTTCATATCCTGTCATGAAAAAAATACAGGGAACCTTGTGTTGCGTTTGTCTATTCATTGCATTGTGCGCTTCGATACTGGCTCCTTCAACATGGTACAGTCCCAAGTGGCAGAACGTAGATGAAGTTGAAAATTAAACTACAATACATTTATATATATATATATATATATATCACTATATAGCTATTTTATTATTTTGTTGAATGAAATTGATCCCAATTAAGGAAGATACGTGATTGTGTGTTTCTGATTCAAAGTGCTCACCTTCCAATTTTCCCGCCAGGGCTCGTCAGCTGAGAAGGAAGGAGACATTACCAAGATGTTTGAAGGCTGCCCCTTTCCTTTCAAGGCCAGTCGGAGTTGGATGGCCCAAAATGTATCCAACAGTCCAAAACATGATGTGAGCAGAACAGATGTTACATCAATTTTCAGTGCGTGCAGGGTGCACCAGTATCAAAGTGCAACATTTTCTGGACCTGGTTTCGCTGAACGTTGGTGTTATATCAGGGCCTCTTTAAAGGCTGTCACATTTCTTCAGCATCCCGATCCGCCCAGGACAGGGTCATGAAGGCTCTTGCCGATGGAGCTGACTCCGTGACCATCGAGAAGAAGGACGATGGGTTAGCGTTTGGTTCAGCACATTGAATTTACATAATAACAGTATGACGATATGACGTGGCAATCCCATGCATCTGTTATCCAGAAGATCTATACACAGTCGTACAGTGATCTCGAAGAGATCTCAAAAAGAAAAAGACCCAGTTGCAGACTAATGTGCGCTATATCCCAACGATTGAGCCAACCATTCCAGTATCCAGGAAGTCTCTGTGAGCGAAAAGCGGTATCAATTTTAGCGTTGAGTTTTGTGTAATGCATTTTGATACTGCAATCTCATGTAATGAGGTGTGTAACCCAACTTACGCCATCTTGAACATGGGTAAAGGCGTGCTGGTCAAAACCCAGCTGGCAGTTCCGCCTTTTTTTTGCGTATTTTTTTAAGCCCTTCCGCCTGCTTTAAGTCCGAAATACATAAAGATTCTGCACTGCGTGATGCCATTTCAATAGCAATGGAGTATCATTTTTGGGGGGATGACCCCCCTGATCAACCAAGGCGTAGTATTTATGAATTTGCACATGAAACCATTCAATCAACCATTAATCAACCATTAACCAACCATTCAATCAACCATTAACCAACCATTCAATCAACCATTAACCAACCATTCAATCAACCATTAACCAACCATTCAATCACCCATTAATCAACCATTAATCAACCATTAACCAACCATTAACCAACCATTCAATCAACCATTAATCAACCATTAATCAACCATTAATCACCCATTAATCAACCATTAATCAACCATTAATCAACCATTAATCACCCATTAATCAACCATTAATCAACCATTAATCACCCATTAATCAACCATTAATCAACCATTAACCAACCATTCAATCAACCACTAATCAACCATTAATCAACCATTAATCACCCATTAATCAACCATTAATCAACCATTAACCAACCATTCAATCAACCATTAATCAACCATTAACCAACCATTAATCACCCATNAATCAACCATTAATCACCCATTAATCAACCATTAATCAACCATTAACCAACCATTCAATCAACCATTAATCAACCATTAACCAACCATTAATCACCCATTACCAACCATTAATCAACCATTAATCAACCATTAACCAACCATTAATCACCCATTAACCAACCATTAATCAACCATTAATCAACCATTAATCA
>BGPT01002284.1:3278-42763 GCA_003297045.1 Symbiodinium sp. clade C Y103 | reverse complement strand
ACCCATTACCAACCATTAATCAACCATTAATCAACCATTAACCAACCATTAATCACCCATTAACCAACCATTAATCAACCATTAATCAACCATTAATCAACCATTCAATCAACCATTAACCAACCATTCAATCAACCATTAATCAACCATTAACCAACCATTCAATCAACCATTAACCAACCATTCAATCACCCATTAATCAACCATTAATCAACCATTAACCAACCATTCAATCAACCATTAATCAACCATTAATCAACCATTAATCACGGTAATTAGTTGGTAATTAGTTGGTAATTAGTGGGTAATTTCAACCATTAATCAACCATTAATCACCCATTAATCAACCATTAATCAACCATTAATCAACCATTCAATCAACCATTAATCAACCATTAATCAACCATTATTCAACCATTAACCAAACATTAATCAACCATTAATCAACCATTAACCAACCATTAATCAACCATTAATCAACCATTAATCAACCATTAACCAACCATTCAATCAACCATTAATCTACCATTAACCAACCATTAATCACCCATTAACCAACCATTAATCAACCATTAACCAACCATTCAATCAACCATTAATCACCCATTAATCAACCATTAATCAACCATTAACCAACCATTCAATCAACCATTAATCAACCATTATGGTTGGTAATTAGTACCATTAATCAACCATTAACCAACCATTAATCACCCATTAACCAACCATTAATCAACCATTAATCAACCATTAATCACCCATTAATCAACCATTAATCAACCATTAACCAACTATTCAATCAACCATTAATCAACCATTAATCACCCATTTGTATGTTTTTTCACCTCACGTTCTCCCGGGAGTTTCAGGAGGAAGTGGGTGGTCCACGCACGTCCATTGAGGTGACCATCAAGCAGGGGCCACTTGTCGAGCTCTGCTGGGAGGAGCCGAGCATGGCCTAGGAAACCTACCCTCTGGGGAAACCTGATATACCATAGGAAAACCATAGGAAACCATAGGAAAATGATGATTTAATGGGATTTTATAGGGATTTTAATGGGATATACCGTACCCTCTGGTAAACTAACATAACTATGGAAAATCACGATTTTTCATAGGTAAATCAACTATTTCTATGGTCATTTTTCAATAGCAAACCGTTAGTTTACCAGAGGGTACAGACTTTGATCTGGATTGGTGGTGGATTTTCCACATCTATCTTAGTTTGCAGAAGGGTAACCTTCCAGTAAATTGACATAGCCCCAATATGCATATGCATTTTTTTGAGTGGAAACCAATCTTCCAGCCCCCAAACCAGTGGCAGGGTCGATATTAATTTTTACAGGAGGGCAAGTGGTGATTGCAGTCTAATCTCATTGTAGTAGTACAAGCAATCTAATGTGTTCAATCTGTTGGTGTATTCAATCTAATGATTTACACGTGTTATTGGTTTACATTGTATAGAAGGGTTATGCTGCCTGCTTTGATCTAGTTGAGTGAGGATTATGACAAGCAGTTTATATGGGATACAGTACCGATAAATAGACCAGTGAGTGGATTAGTTTACCCTACAATTGTACCTTAAAGCTGGACATTGCCCCACTTGCTGTACTGGATTGGCTACTCACTGGGGTGAACCACTAAGTAGAAGTTTTAGCATGTTGTATCTAATTGGAGAATTCCCAAGATGGGGGTATCTCCGAATGATTCATTTCAAGAGGATTTTCCATTGTAAACCATCCGTTTTTGGGGGTGCCGGGTGCACCCATTTATGGAAACTCTCCATTCTCACGGACCTTAGTTACTCAATCTCACTTCACTGCCGTGAAAAGAAGAGCAGCCGGTACAGAATATTTCTGGAGATGTCTTTGATGCTGTGTGGCCAATTTTGATTTGCTTCTTCTGTTCTGTGCCTATAGCATCCCATAGTATAGCAGAGTCAATTCTTACTTGAGAAAGGCATCATGTAATATCATGTAGATTGAAATAAAACCAACAGCCAATAGTCCTGCACTCAGAGATTTAGGTCATGAGCAAACAGTTTTGCACAGATAAGCTGTCAATTCTTGAATTTCTTGCCCCAAAACAAGTTCCACAACTCCCCTTGTGGCGGCTTTGGGATGCTCTGTGGCCAACCACAAAGTTGACCTGTCTACGGTCGTGCAGCCGAGGTGTTCAACCTCCCGCGTCCGGGGCACCTACGGCGGAGGCTGATTCTAAAGATTCGTGGGAGACTGGATCAAGACGATTTGGTCAACCACGTATTTCTGATGTCCAGTCCGGGTGACCAGGTGATGCCAGGCATATACCCAAGATTCCAAAGATAATAAGTCGCCATGGTACAGCCCGGTGTACATGGCATTCACCTTATCACCCAGACCATGGATTCTACCGGTCTGTTCGTTGGCAGCGATTCTGAAGCAAAGGCATAGCTCCAAAACGGCAAGGTTTTTCCCTTTTCAACCAAGAGACTTTCTTGTTTTTTGGGCTTATACTGGCTTATACTTATACAATGAATTTCCTTCGTGATCGACAGCATTTTAGTGTACCAAATGGACCAGGAAGCTGCCAACAAAAAACTTTGCCCTGGTCCTTTCGCCTTCTTTACCCTCTTGGACGTTGAGAATTACTGGGAAACATATATGATATGATTGATTAATTGATGGGTTACCCCAAAAAGTGATGATATGCTACTGAAATGGCAACCCCCCCAACTAACCAGCCCGGAGGTTTATGATGCATTGACATTAACCCAATGACTGGGTTCTAGGTTTTGCTTTTGCTTCTGGTTCAAGATCAGGACATGCTGTAGTTGACACATGTTACCCGCCTAGATTGCTGCGGATTGGTTTCAATTCCCAATCCTCAGCCAAATTTGTATCCCCAAGTCAACAGTATCTCCAAGGCCAGCTCAATTTTACCCCAAAGAAGCTCCAAAGAGTCATCCCCAAGATTGATGTCACATCCCAAACAAGAATGGTTTCATACCCCCGGCATTCAAAAGCACAGAACCAGCTCCAACAAAAAAACATGATAAGACTTCTGCTATATTTATCATTATTTATCTATATGTGTAATTTCGGTCAAGATTATGGCACCTCCAAAAAAACACTTAGATAAAAAAATGCTTAACATAGTTTGATGTAATTTGCATTTGCGTAGTGAAATAGCCAATATTCTGGGTCCATTCATTGCGCCAATTTAGACGTATAATCATGATCTGGAACCCCTCAATTTTCTAGGTAGGCAAGTTGGCTTACAACATCTTACATCTAGTCTAACTACATCTAACTATAGTCGACCTTCCGTAGATGTATTCTAGTGTATTCTATGGTTAAGTAGGTTGAGAGACCAACTTCTAACTCGCGGGCCTCACACATGTATCCAAGCGAATTCGTTGGTGCCATTTTTCTGCTGCTGACGCTCTGGACCGACTACCCCTTTCCGGGACACAAGTGACGCCATGCCACGCGAGACCAGTGTGTCGCTTGCGTGGTGCGGCTGAGGGTGTTGGTCGGGATGGGGGGAGGCCCCAGACGAGTTGCTCCAAATGCCTATCATCAATTTGGGGACATTGGATCCACCTCGAATTGATGAGGATGAAAATTTGTTGAAGTTGAAAATGTTTGCCGTAACGTTGGGGCATTTGGAGCACTTCCCATCAGTGCCTGCCATGGTAGAGCACTGCACGGGCGCAATTTGTTCCCTTTGGCTTCTCAAAGAGGGAACCATTTGGGCAAGGAAGTTGTGCTCTTTGAATCGTATAAAATTGCCAAGACAGATCCAGCAGTTTCCCTTTGGTCTCATGTGGACAGTTAAATGTGATGTTGAAACTATTCCAGGAATGGTTGGGCCCATTGGGGATGTTGGACTGTAGAACTGTGGTGTTTCATGCGAGCTGTACAAAGACTTGGCACAAGATGTGCAGAAAGTCATGGTCTCCGGACGTCCATGAGGTGCTCGTGGGTCACCTTGCAGATATGCCTTGAGACATTCCCACCTGACCAGCCATCACCAGTTCCCGCCCCTCCAACTAGCCAGACATTTTTGTGGGATGAACGCTGTGGAAGCTAACCAACCAAGACAAGTGGCTGCAGGGTAGACTTTGGTAAAGACTATAGTTCAACTGATTTGATCTGTGGTCATGGAAAATGGAACGGAATATGTATGCTGCGCAGATGTGATTTCTTTTATTGCATGGTATCTCAGGTTATCCAAGAGAGGCCATGATTGGAAGACTCAAAGTTGACTGGACCAAGATTTCGGGAGACCCCAGCCAGCGCGAATCTCCACTCGCTTCACTGGCTGCTCGCAGTCTCACAGCAAGGATTATGCCGCCAAAGCCGCATCGGAAGCAGCAAAAAATGCTTCTTTACTAATTACACTCCGATGTTTCACATCCGAAGCCTGTGTTTTTGAGTGTGCCCTGTAAGTTTTGAAGGCGATGAGGACTATGAACCCTTCTTCGGTCAGAGTTCATCCAATGGCGGATGAGGGGTGGCCCTGTGGCAAGATGACTTTGGCAAATTTTCTCAGGTGTGGATCATTTACCATGGTTGAACATTTAGTGCTTCACCATTGGCGAAATGACCAGAGGGCAAATGCATCCTGAAATGGGTTCTTCCCTTGGTTTATCGTCCCTTGTTCCCCATGAATATGGCAAGTTTGGAGCATACCGGTATACCACATACCCAAATGGGTATGGGTATGGGTCAACATTGGGTATCCCAATAATTGGATGGTTAATACTAAACGTAGACTTCAATGTGTGGTCCCCCAGGTCTTTAGGTTTGACCCATTCCCAAATAGATTCCTGAACTGTTTGGATTGCTGCTTGGCTCAGCTTCCGAGTCGGGTGTGGGTCTTAAGCTGACTGCCATGGCAGATTGGAAACGGCAGACGTTGGAAACTGGGGCGGACTTAGATCTGGACGGAGAGAAAAAGTCTGCATGGATCCATGCTCGGGGAAATCTTTGAAATGCTTGGGTCATTGGATTGGTTGAAGGGAAACTTTACAGGAAACCTCTACATTTGATGGTAAAAACCATGGTTTCCTGTAGATTTTCCCTTAAGCCAATCCAATGATTGGGGAATGGTGAAAAACATGTTAATCCTAGGCTTTGGGTTGAACATAGGTCCAGTTGTCACAAAACCACCGAAAAACGATTGTCCATTGATCCGTTGCGACATTCAAACACATTCAGGCCATGGCTACGGTTGGTACCCAAATCTTTGAACATACCATGTTGTGTTGCCTGGTGTTTTCCTGCCATTTTGCTGTCTCAAAGCTCGAAACTACTGACTTTGCTCAACAAACGCTTGCCCAGATTCTGGTCATCGGGTCTGGACCAGAACCTCTGGTATCTCAGGATGCGCACAATGACTTTCGCAGAGAGCATGGGTCAGCTGCCCTACAATGGAGTGATGAGTGCTATCAAGCTGCCAAAAAACAAGCCGATGCCTGTCAGGCGAAGGGCTGCATGTTTCATGTTCCTTGGCCACGCAAGCTTGCAGGGGGGAAGCGCCGCCAATGGTTTCAGGATGGTTTCCGAACATGATTAAAGGGAGGTGGCCACAGTTTTTGCAGATTGCTGGAGGGTTTATGTGAATTCATATATTATATATATATATATATATTGCTACGTTGATAGATGTACAATGTATCACATGTATTCATATGTAAGTATTACATGCTTTTGATTGTTCTTGTTCGTCCCTTTGATGTGCACAAGACATTTCTATTATGCAGCAGTGTGCATATACATCATATAATCATATATGTCGTTGGATTATGTTTGAGTTGTCCTCTAGGTTCTTGTTGCCTGAATGCTCATGTGGTTGAAGTCACCAACGTGTCACCTGGGGCCACAGAGAGATGGATTTTCTGTATTACATTCCCTTTGCCATACATCAAATCTACATATATTATATCATCACTTTTATCGCTTTTATCGGGCGGCACGTCGGCTCGGCTGAACAGAGACGACCTGCAGCAAGGGCAATTACCTTGACTGCACAGTGCGCAGTNCTTTTATCGCTTTTATCGGGCGGCACGTCGGCTCGGCTGAACAGAGACGACCTGCAGCAAGGGCAATTACCTTGACTGCACAGTGCGCAGTGGCACTGCGTCGAGACATGAGCTACGGTGAGCTGAAGGGAGTCGATTGATAGTAGTACCGTTACGAGTGGCAGGGTAAGGCAATTGATGCACCAGCCACTCTTCAACCACATCCAACCGATGTTTTGGCCACGGGCACCAAAGGCAAGACGTGCTGACCAGCAACATATGCGACTCAGTGCGAGTGAACTTGGTTTGGAACTTGATATGCAAGTCGNGATGTTTTGGCCACGGGCACCAAAGGCAAGACGTGCTGACCAGCAACATATGCGACTCAGTGCGAGTGAACTTGGTTTGGAACTTGATATGCAAGTCGGTCAAGACTGTCTTCAGGACATGAGTGAACCAACTGCAACGCTTCTTGAAGGCAACCCCAATGAGATCCACATGGGGATATTTCTGTGGGTCCTCCCATGTATCAAAATGGAGCGGACCACTCTCACCTGTTGCCAACATATAATCGATATACAGCTGGTAAAAGGAGATCCACCGAGCTTGATCGAGGTGAGGTCCAATCAGACCATGATAAAACCATGACACGAGCATCTGCACTACTCGATGTCCAAAACGCCGCAAAATAGGCTCAGAAACTGGTGTCTCCTCAGGCAAGGCTTGCCAAGGCAGGGGTTTGGCAAGGGTTATCCCTGCAGGGTGTGCTGCTGCATCCTCCAAAGGCTCCTTGTCTACTTGCACCTGGTGGAACAGGATTCTACGGCTGATGGACAACATGATACGCTGCAAGGCGTGGGCTATGGACAGGGCACTGTCTGTTTCAGCTACAAACTGTTTGTGCAATAACCAAAACTCTTCGGTCCGGTTCAAATTGGCCAGCTGGGCAGCCTGATCGGCCAACCCGTTGTACAGGAAGCACCATGCATCGAAACCTGAGACGGTATTGGTGATATCCTGATGTGCAGCTACTTTCGTGATCTGAACGCATTCCCTACCCAGCTCACTCAAAAGCAAATCCACTTCAAACCAGAGATCTGAATGTCTACCGTTAACTCGGATACGGCGAGAGCGGGTGAGCAACTTTCTCACTCCATCCACCACACCCTGGCAATCACACCAGATCCTAACTGCACAAGACTTCTGGCGGGCAACCCTCAGCGCCATACAGACTGCTGTCAATTCTGCTCTGTAGGCCGATTGCAACAATCCAGAGACATGTCCCGCCGCCAAAATCTTCGATGAAGTTGAACAGAGGGCTGAATTCAGAGGACTAGCTTGAACCACCGCCCAAGCAGCAAGTCGATACGACTTCTGTGGCCAGAGACACGACCCGTCTGTAAATACATCCAACCATGTGTCTGGGATCTGAAAAGGATCGCCAAGGCTCGGCGCTGGGACCGGAGTAGCCAATTGGGTAAACCATGCATCCCAGCAACTTGCACGCATGACCCAGCCATAACAAGTCAAGGCCTCAGGCAGCACAGGCACCATGGCCCACTGGGCCTCAGTCAATGATGCTCGATCCTCTGCAAAGGCATCGCACTGCCAGAACCGATGAAACCTGCTATCTGAGCAATGGCAAAAGGGGCAGATTCCCTGCTCATCATCAACCCAATACTGCTTTGCCTCTCCAGTAAAGTGAGTTCCATTAAGAATGGTCCGCATCATACCGGCATCCTCAGGCCCAAGGGAGGCTAAAAACTTACGGGTGCTACGGGCGTCAACCTGCGGCAAAGTACAGAGCCCTGGTCGATGGGAAACAGCCTGCCAGACAACGGACTGCCAAGCAATCTCAGCACGCAATAAAATCTCTGGGAAAGAGGAATGGAACAAACAGAACGTACCGAATGCATCTCGGAGACAACCCGTGGGCTCAAATTGCCATCCAAGTGTATGACATCTGGTGACTATGGTGCATGAAAAGCTATTGGGGTCCTCCCATCTGGATGACTCTGCAAGGTCACAAAGGACAGGCAGGATCCAATCGACAGCCCCACACTCTCGAGCACACCGGAGGGTTTGAATGACACTCCAAAAACCTGGGTCGTGGTCAGGTGATTCCACAAGCCCCAGATGGATCCATGGATTTGCACCACTGCTGTCAGCACCCAAACCGCGCATAGCACCAGAACGGAGCCGACCCAAGGTTTGGGAACTCAGGCTGGTGGCAGCCACACCATGAAGGCCTCGTGGCCAGGCTGCAGTGGTAAGACACAAAACTTTAGCCTTGTAGGGGCACGGAGACCAACGGAGGCGGTCCCAGGTATCCTGCAGGCTATGGACACGTTGTTGCAGCGTTTTATTGGTATGCCGCCTGCACAATTGCATATGAGCACCCAAAGTACGGCAATGGGTCAAGACTCGCATACCAGTGGAACGAAGGTTCTTACGGCCTTCTGCATCTAAGCTCCATGCAAAAGTCTTGTTACGATCTAACTGGAGATCTACCAAGGTGCAAAACCGGTCAAGTTGGTCCAAAGCATAAGATGCGTGGCAGTGATGGCGCAGCAGCAGCTGCCAATCGTCAACAAAACTAAGTGGCTGGATAGGCACCTGGGAAGCCTCAAACCAAGTATGAAACAGAGTATTAATGGCCAACATAGCCAGGATACTCATCCCGTCACCTTCGGCGTATCCAGTACAGCTGGGCGTCGCACTGGAAAAACTTCCCCTAATTTGGAAATGGCGGTTCATGTGCTTGATGGCTCCATTCCACGCCGTCATGGTTGCAGCTGGAACACCTAACAGGTCAAGGGTGGCAGACACAACTGGGCGGGGAAGGTGATTGAACGCCTTCACGATATCTGCCATAAGGCCGGACGCCGGCCGTCCAATGGCCTGGCATTCCTCTATTGTCCAAAGAAGATATGCCCACAGCTGTGCTGGGTGGCAGCCACGCCGATTTCCAAAAAGGCCTGAAGGGAGCACAGGGTCAAGATCAGTGAGGAGTTGTTTACATTGGATCGAAGTCCACAACCTATAGCCAAGGCCGAAGACAGTAATTGGCCTGAAATCTGCCGGGCTTCCTGGGTTTGCACACTTAGCGAGGCTTGCAATCTTGCCGGAGATCAACTGGCTGGGCCATTCTCCTGAAACGGTTGCATGGCGGTACAAGGTGCAAAAGTTATGGAGTAACGTGACAGGAGCTGCACGCATATCTGCCAGGGATACACCGTCCAAACCCTTGGATGTGCGGGATTTTTTGGAGCGGACAGCATGGGACAAGCAATGCTCATCAACATCCACATGTGTGCATGCTACAGGTCGGAGGCGGCTGGCTGCAAAACTAAGAATTTCCTGCCATTGGCTGGGCGGCACATCTTTATGGCGGAGCCAACGTTTCGACCAATCATCCTGGAAAAGTTGAAACAGTTCCTCGAGGTCCCCCTTAAGGACAAGTTGGGAAACAGAAGCACCAATGGTAACATCAGAGGTGTCCTCAACCCAAAGCCAATTGGCCTCAACATGGAGGATTCCCAGTGCATGACCTCTTGTGTACACTGGTTGAGTCAAATCCCACTGAACCGCATTCTGAAGATGGATGCACCCGGTGTCATGGTCAACATCGACAATTTTGGAGGAGGAAGGTTTGACTAACATTTCAACACTATCCGGGCTGATTTGGCGGATGTCCTGATAAATCAGGCGGGGATCCGCTTGTCTACGTGCAATGGCATAAGCTCGACTGTTAGCCCTAAGTTTACGCTCCAGTTGTCGCAAGGCAATGACACAAGTATCATAAATGGCTGTTGCCACAGACATGGAAGGTGGGGTCATAGGAAATCGATCTGGCGCCCCTGGGGCTCTGTGTTGGAGATGAGTCCACCACTCAGGGAAGTGGGGAGCAAAACCTTTGGCCCTCACAATGGAGCCCCAAACCTGGGCACCATGGGTACATTCTTTTGGCAGTTTGGAGCTATTGACATACCGACAATATGCTTGCAATCGCCTAGCTTGACGATACCAATGTGCATGTTGGACAGAAGTACCAAAGAACTGGGGTTGCTCCCGAGCAGGTCGAAGCGGGGCATGGGCCTGCCCAAAAACTTTCTTAGGCGCCAAAGTGGCAGCACGTCCTAGGCATGCCCTACGGACCGGCACAACACTGGCCTGGACAGCGGCAGATTCTGCTGCTTGCCAGATCTTTGCATATGCAGCTGTGGCATGGCCAGTGTCAATGTCATCGACCTTGTCCACATCGTAAGATGGCCACTGAAGTGGTTGAGGGAGTTTCCAAAGGAAGCGGGGAACATCGCGGTTTCCCCCAACATACGTACCTGCCAACACAGCGTGGTCAGGCCACACGGTCTGATCGACATGGACTTCCACAAGCAGAGACTGAAGCTCTGGGCTTACAAAACAGAAATCCACACGAGTGGCACATTTGCAAGTGTTCTGAATGTCACAACCCCATCGCTCTGCAGCAATGGTTTGGAGGTCTCGAAAACCTGCGTCCCGGAGAATCTGAAATGCGGGCAGATCGAACTCAGTATTGTTAAAATCTCCAGCTACAACACGCAGTCCTGTGGCATGAAAGCAGACATGGTTGGCTATTTCACGAACAAGGATTTCATTGTTCTGCAGCTGATTGGGATGCCACTGGCCGGCACTCTCCCCGTAAACGGTGCCCAAGGTCACCCACATATCTCGGATGAAGGTGGCTGTAACAACAGCCCTGCTGGAAAAACGGACTTCATTAGTAAAATCGACTGGAACAGCTCTGGTTGGGTGCTTAGACAAAGCGGCCACACCCTTCCAGCCCCCCGAAATTTGCGACTGAAGGCGCAGTGGCACTGGATAGCCAGCTACGCAGGAGGTGAAAACAGATTTGGTCNGCCCCCCGAAATTTGCGACTGAAGGCGCAGTGGCACTGGATAGCCAGCTACGCAGGAGGTGAAAACAGATTTGGTCAAGCCTAAACTTCTGCGGAACATTGGCAGGGTACGGTGGCTCAAATGAGTTTCACTGATAGCCCATGGGTCCCCATAGGCAAGCGACTCGTTGATAACCTGTGCCTTACCCGTCAATCCACTTGGATTGAAACACCCGATGCAGAAGCTAGCGGCAGGACCCGGATGCTCAGCTTCCCCAAAACGGAAGCCCCCAACAAAATAAAGACAGCAATCGTAACTGTACAAATGACGGTAGCTGCCATGTGAAGCAAACTCGACAAGAAATTGAACAGGAATGGGCAAAATGTCGGAGCAATGCAGCCAAGTCCAAACCCTCTCATTGCAACGATCAGCGACAATGAGGACAACGGCTGCAGCTCCAAGGAGTCACTCCTGTTCATCCCTTGGCCTCTTTGCCATCAGGGTGCGGATCTGGGCCATCTGTGATTCGAACATGGCAGCGATATTCTGTTGCGATGATTCGATGTGGCCATGTAGCAATTGGTGTTGGGTCTGCAACTGACCTTGAACACTGGCTATCTGGGACGCCTGGGCCGCGGCTGTCTCACTGACCTGTGCTTCAAGTTGCTGCTGGCGGCCCAACAATTGGGACATCTGAGATTCCAATTGATAGACTCGATCAGGTACATCATCTCTTTCCATGGCACTGGATGACGACGGGATACTATCCAGGACGGCCTTCTTCAACTTATTCTCCAGCTTAGTCTCCAACTGACGGAGGCCTTCGGTGGCTTCAGGAGCAACTGGATGTCGGGCGGTAGTGGCCTGGTAACCACCCCAGGGGTCGCTATTGATCCAAGGGTCCTTAGTATCGGTCTGTTGACCTCCGCATAATGCAAGCGTTGCAGCGGATGCAATTGGTCTGGATTTGGGATCCCGAGCCTCTTTGGTAGGTCGATACCGAGTGACCACCACATCCCCATGTGCCATTGTGAGGATGGTATCTGGTGGTTCCTGGTTGGCCTGAACAAGCCACATACTTCCTTCAGCATCAACACTCGACATAGGCTGAACCGGCCGGGCTTCCCAATGTAAAGCCTTAAAGGCCCGCATCAGACTGTTGCGATCACTACCAAAGGGAAAAGGTCCTGTAAGGAACTCATGTCTAGGTCCGGACGGTAGAAATACGGCCTCTGGTTTGAGTGCCGCATGCACAGTGGCAGCATCAGTGGAAAGGACACGAATGCCAACCCTTTCTCCTACTCTTCCCAGCCCTATCGCCGCAGGAGTGGTCTGCTTCAGGTGATTCAATTGGGACCGATTCATCTTTGGTAACCAGACCATGGCGTAATCTGGGTGGACGGAACGGGCGTCCAATGTGCGTGGTTCAGCATAAATGCCAGCAGTACCACTTTGGGTCAGGACAGAAGCAATCAAACTTTCAGGCAGGCGAATGCAGACACTATAGAGTGTGGCTTGCGGAGCTGTCTCTGGGCGATAATTGGACTGCAAAAATTGGCGCCTCCAGACATCGACAATAACTTCCTTAGTGGCCAGGCCCTCCGGGTTGTGCCAATGATGGCATTGGCAGTTGGGTTGCGTGCACAAACGCAGCAGTGGGACTTTGGCCACTATGTAGCGGAGAGGTCCTCCTATGAAGGCTTCCCAGGTACCATCGATCTCATCTCGAAAGACAGTGAACTTCAATGTGCCAACCGACACCACATCAACCGCAATTTGACTATTGGATTGACCCTTTTCCACGAACCCTTTTCCAATCTGACAGAGTACACCATCAAGCAGGACAGGTTCATTGTTGGCAAGGCATTTACAAGGCACAGTCACTTGGATATTGGCCAATGATGTCTGCAGTGGTAACACAGGTTGGACAATAAGTAAGGCCAATGGGTGATTGGAAACAGTTTGTCCTTGCTGAAGGTATGGGGATGCTTCGGAATGAGTAACTAGCGCAACTCCCTCGGCCAACGGTCCTACTGCATTCAACGGGATTTGGGCAAGTGATTTCCCTCCGGCAGCGAAGAATCCATCAGGCAGGCACAATTTGGTGGGGTCAAGCTGGACCTCCCGGTCTTGTTGAGGGTTCTTTTTACCCCGTTTGGTACCTTTGGGTCGGCCAACCGCCCCTTTACCGGCATTTTGGTTGATTTTATCCTGGAGTTCTGCCGGCAGCAAAAACTGGAATTTGACTTGATTTCCCAGGGTTTTAAGTTGTTTCCATGGGATTTTGGAGGCAAGTGCACCAAGGATCTGGGAGCCCCCAATGGCCTTGACGGCTGCCTGGGCTCGAGATTGTGCCACATCGGCTGGAACGCCGTGATCTACCAGGATTGGGCGGAGTTCATCGGCTGCCTGCTCGTTGACGCCTGAGGCCCACATGCGTGGTGCTAGACACTTGGCAGATAGGCTGTTTTTAAATGCATTGCGCAGACTAATTTGTGTCTGGTCAATATCACTAATGCCTCGAGGGGCAGGTACCTGCAGGATCACATGCAACACAAGGGCGACGGCCATAGGGCCACATGCATGTTCAATGACCTGTCGTGTGTGATAAATGATCCAACGAAAGTCACTACATCCCCATGATGCACAGGCCCTGGCCAAGAAGGATGCAATCGACGGATGAGTTCGAGTCCGATGCTCCCACGTATGCACATTAAGTACATGACCTGTCCGGGTCAAGACCAACGGCACCCAGTGAAACTGAACCTTCAAGGCTGTGATCACGGCGTGGCAGTGCTGAGACCAAATCCCTGGGTCAGGAACACTCCTATGGGCCATCCATCCGGTTGCAAGCATTGGGTCAAGGACTACGATTTGGCAATCTTGTCCAGCTGCCATTTCCTGGATACGTGCAAAATGAAAAATGAGCTCATCATCGGCCCACAAATAATCCTGATTGGCCAGAATGGCGAGTCGCTGGCCTCTGCTAACAGACAAACTACGGATAACATGGAGCTGCTGCAAAGTTTCAGGCACGGGTGCATCTTGAAGAGGCAGCTGATCACTGTTCAAGGGGAGAAAGCAATTGCCTATCCATGTGGCGTGCATGGCGTGGGAGCTGTCCTCGGCCTTCCATCCCTGGCCATCGATATACTCACAGCACAAACCACTTCTATGGTACAACTTCTGGGTGATCCACACCTGGTTCAGAGAATGAGGGACAGCAAGGCCCTGAGCAAGGTTAGAGGCTGGAACCCAGGCCATATTTTCGGGATCAGTTGCTCCTCCACCCAACGCCCAAAGCGGTTCCTTCACGGGTGCAAAGGCAGTTCCTTGGCAGATCAAATGAATCAAGTAATCTTCACGCCAAGCCTTAGCTTCAGGGACGCGCAAGAAAGCTTTGGGAGTGCGAGTGCGCATGTGGTTCAAAAGCCATATAACAGACTGGAACCCACAGTCGTCAGCAAAGACTCGTGAACATGAGCGGAGCAAAAAATTGATGGGCAATCTATACCACAAGGGTGGTGTATGGTGGGGCCTATAATGTGGTTGATGGCAGCAAACCTCAATGGCACGGACCATCTGTTGTCCACACACTGTCGTTTGAATCTGAATCGAATCGAAAGCCACGTGGGCGACGAAAGGTGTCCAATGCCCATCAACCAAGCATACGGATGCTACAGGCTGACCGAATGCCATGGAATGTTCCACGATATCTTCTATCCAAGCACGGATCTGGCTGTTTCTACGGTGAGATCCTGCAGCGGCAGTGACGCACAGACATGGCAGAAATCGAAACTGGGCTCCTGCAGCTCGTGACTGGAGATAATACGAAATCTCATCAGGTGCAACCTTATGCTGTTGCTGAACCAACCAAGCTACGCGAGTCATGGGCTCATTATCATGACGTGCATCCTCCGGTGAGTCAATCTTCGAGAAGAACACACTGCGGTGGTGCTGTACGGAATCATGCATGGCCAAAGGATTGCCAAAAATGTCACACACATCCCAATATTCAGGGAGGGCGTCTGGTTGCAAAGAATGCAATATCATGGCAATGGTAACCTGTCCATCATACGTGATGATATGGGTCACTTTGTCATCTAAGGTAGTGGCCAACACCCGGTCAAAGGGCGGATACACCAACGAGACAAGTTGGGGATCAGATCCAATTTCATCACAAAGCAGGACTTGACGAATGACGGCACCTTGTGGCTGGGCCGAATCATTGTGAGCGGTCGGTGTTTCCAGCCTCTCTCCTCGTCCAGTTGCGAATCGGCGGGACGTCCATCTATTGAGCGGCCTAACATCAGAAGGAGCAGCATCACAGTTCTTAGGGCCCCCCCCTTGGAGGTGAAGGACCAAAAATACTTTGACGAAGCGCTCGCCACTGTCGTTGACCCTGACGTGGTCTCCAAGGCGGCTGTCGGCTGAGACCTGTTTGGACGCACATATGATGCTCATGTGAGATGGATTTCCAAAAAGGGAGGTGGCTGCATTCCATGAGCTGGTAAAGGATCCCATGGTCATGTCTTCAGGAAAGTGGCCTACGAGAACCCACGAATCGACAAGCTTAATTTTGACATACACACCGCCCAACACTCCTCTCGGCACAGGCATTGCTCTTATTGCAAGGGCATACATCAAGAAGATCTTTACAGTGCTGTCTCGAATGTGACGGACTCCTACCTTCGGCGTAATATGGAGTTGGACTTGAGGAGGGTCACGATAATCAAGCAGACTCATGGCTGTGTGCCACCCCAGGGCCCGCAGAAGGGGTTCAATGCCATTGGCCTGAAGGTCACGCATGAATCGAATGACCACTGCTACGGTACTGACCAATGAGAAACCTGAATGATCCACCCGGAATGTGGCATCCCTAAGGGTTCCCAAGTCCATATGTACCTCGGCAGCAGGTCTATCGACCATATTCTGAACAAGCACTGAAATCAATCTTGTGGAATCAGACTGGTCCAATTCCTCAAGTTCGTCAAAGTTGAGGGACTCATGTATTGAACGTGGAGATTGCAAGGTAGCCGGGCCACCTCCAGTCAACTGCAAAACAACGTGTACTTTCAAGGTCAGGCGGCCCTGTGAGTCACGTTTGGCATAGTGATGCATAGGCCAGTCCGGATTGACTTGACCACCATGGGCAACCAGCCGGATAGGGGTTGAGTCACCGAATATCTGATGGGCAAAGTGCCAAGAACGGTGAATGAACTCAGTAGTGTCCAAGCCCCCAGCAACTCCGTGCCAGATCCAGGATTTCCAGAGCTTGACCGACAGGTACACATCTTCGCCAACTTGCGGAGCTTCTTCGTAGAGGCGTAATTGCATGAGGAAGATCCTCGTCAGAACCAGTTGACACAGGGCTCGAGTAGACATGGCCAATCTGTCGGACCTTGCAAGCAAGAAAAGTTCCTTTGGCACGTCATCGGTATCGACGTTCAAAGATGTGAGGAGTTGCCAACCACATGTTCGGATAAGGGCAAGAATGCCTGTCTTATGGAGCCAATGCGTGAAGGGATAAACATCTCGGACACTGACACAGGTCATGAAACCCTCAGCAAGTGGCTGGAACGAAACCTTAGTGCTTACAAACTCCCAGAAATCTCGAACTACCGAAGTAGCACCGAGAAAGAGGACATTCGGTGGTGTAGAGTCTTCTACTAATCGCTGTCCGATGTGGTTTTGTAGAGGAGCCTCCCATTCAAAATCAAAATTCTCAACTGCCTGCTCAACATCAAAGCCGATCATACCCGCTCGTCTCCAGAGAACCAGAATACCCCTACTGTGGAGCAGGATGACATACGGCCAGTCTGAATCCACAAAGTCTTTTTCACTCAGCAGCAACTGACAAGGAGAATCAACGAACAACAAGAGATCGTCAGGGGTCGCCAACAGATCCTCAGGCAAAGGTGTCATTCCATGAAGTCCATCACTAATGGTGACACTTCGCAGAGTGGGAATCGACTCTGAGGTCAACAAAGACAGGATCTTCGGGATACAAGTGCCACACTCAAGAAACAAGTGAAACTCCTGTCCGGCAGACTTGACTGTGACTCGGGAAAATTCACGCAAAACAGTTGACCGAGAAACCATGGGCACATCTTCATGGGCATCAACTGGTTTGGGTCCGTTCCCCCAGATCCATGGCTTGACGCATGTGGTGTCTACCAGTGCTTCTGTTGCGAACATGGCACGCAAATGAGTATGCAAAAGACCAACATCATGATTCGTGACTGGCATCATCTTTTGCAGCAGAGAATGCGCCACAAATGCTAGCGACATGGGTCCACACCCATCCTGGTCAGAGAAGAGGCGAACAGCTCGACATGTTGCTACTTCAGTCGCCTTAGTAAACTTCATAATCTGTGCGATGACAGGGTCAAGTTTGGAATGGTCAGATTCTCTGCAATCATAGGTTGAAACTCGCATCGGATGACCAGGCACAACAAGTAGCGGAACCCAGTGTTGATCAACATTAAAGACGCCCACCAAGGTGGACGACGGAGATGCATATGTTTCCAACCAAGGCAAGATTTGTGAAGCATCCACATGGACCCATCCATGCAACAACAATGTTGGGAGCAAGACAACACGGCAGGCTGTTGATTCAGATGAGCTACAACCGGCATTGACTTGTGACACGATGCGGCACAAGTGCCAAGAGACCTCGTCATCAGCCCAACTCAATTCCTGTTGGTCCAGGATAGCCAGCCGATCCTGTCTGGTAATGACCTGAGTGAGCAAGGCCGAAAGCTGAAAGGAGGTCAACGGATACGGGGTACCCAAGTGACACAACCCGGCTCGATCCAACTGAGTAAGCGGACTCCGTCCAAACAACTGTTGATGGTACGCTTTAGCGTCGGATGCAGGCAGAGGTGGCATGCTTACACCAGGTTCCAACAGCCTGGATGACTCAACTGGGCTACTTGGAATTGAGGAACTTCGAAGAGGGATACCACTTTGGTTACAAACAGGATCAGTTAGGCCGACAACCACGTTTTGCTTATATGAAGGTTCATGCATCGTTTCATCACCGGGTTTCTCAACTGTTGGCACTACGGATGCAGGCACTGGAGTTTCTGGCTCATCCCAGTCCATAGGAGTCTGCGGGGATGCATCAGGGCTGAATGAAGGAACTTCGATCCTGCACCATCCATAGTCAAGGTCACCGTCAACCCCAGACAAACACAACGAAAGGCCAGCTACCAATGTCTTCGGCGTCACCTCCAGTGTATCCTCTGGGCAGCGGATGCATACTACTGACCATCCACGCAACATCCCTTCAGCATAAGCAAGGTCTTGCACAGTCATTTCAGGACTAGTTTTGACCATATAGCAATTAGAGCCATCGATCAGACTACATGTGCTCTCAGTAGGAGAGGATGTGGTACGATCTAAGGACTCAGATTCCTGAGAATCTGGACATGTAGCCGTCAAATGCGCAGCGGCACCAGTATTAACAACCAGGTGGCCTGAATGAAGCATACCTTCTTGTTCCCTCAATTGATGTACTGCAGCAGCAAGGCACATGACAGAGCGTGGAGCGGTCCACCCGTTATAAGCCAGAAAGACATCCATTGGCACCTTAGCAAAGGGCTGCAGAAGGGCACTTATGCGGGCAAGCGGAGCAGAGGAATCCTGGGGTCCTGCTGCTGGCCATAACACTTGGCATTTGTTCAGGAGCCATGCTCGGTAGGCCATAAGATGATCTACTGGTTCTAATGGCTTGTGTCCGAATTGCAAGAGGTCTAGGTGACTGGCAATGTGACCATAAACCCACGTGGCTTGCACAGGAGATGCTATCTGGCCCATAGCTGCTAGGTGAAGCATCGGGGAAGTATCTAAATCAATTGTGGGGTCAAATCCAACAAGGGCAGCGCATTCCTTTGGATGGATGTGGCGTGAGCAACCTTGCTGGAGAACATGTGACTCGGATCTCACAACTACGCCGAAAAGTCCCTTATTCTGAATACGTTCCATGGACAGACCTGCACTTCTGCACCTACAAGCACATGGCCTCATTTGGGAGCCCCACGAATGCAAGGGACAAGGCAGGATAGACTTCATATCGATGAGATATGGTGAAGAACCCAAATCATCTACCTGGAAGGCCTGCCGCTCATGTGGCTGAAGCTCGAGAGTCTTCTCGTGCTCATCGGGCCAGACTAATACCTTGGTCATGACATGTTCGATCATGGAGATATCCTTGAACAGAGGCATAGGCTTTATCGGAATAGGGCCAAGTGCTGGAGCACTCAAAATGCACCACCAACGGGCACGGCTGCATGGCAATGCATCACTCAACTGCAAAATGGCCTCTTTGGCATGGAACCCAGTTTGACGACAGAAGCTGGAAATCTGCTGCTGGACATAAGGGTCCTGTTGGGCAGGCTTGACACATTCCAATACTATCGTGATTGATCTGAGAAAATGGGCAGCACGTAACGTCCCTGGCAGAGTACGGCTCCTAGGATCTTGGCCACCAAGTCCATCTCCTATGACACTATATGGTTGACATGCAATACCCGAGCACAAACTGGTGGAGCGAGGGCAATGCTCCCACAGCTGGGCAACTACCAGCATATCGTTGATATCACCGCAAACAGTCGGAATAGGCATATGCTTCTGATACAGTTCGAGGAAAAGTTCATTGGTGTCACAAGCGGTCATTGGGATAAATCCGCACGCCATGCTACCAAGACCAAGTCCCCCTACACCTGCACAGATTTCTATGGCTTCATGAACGGAATCCCAGTTACATCCCTGGTGATGCAAGACTCTGGAGTCTACAGCGTTGAAGAGGATGGGCCTAGGCATAGGCTGCCACACCTCCATATTGAGCAGGCTATATGTCAGCTTACTCTTCGGCAAGGTCCCATGAAAGGTGAACAACGTTCGGCTTAGCAGTTCTGACATCAGGTGGTTCTGTTGAGCTTCGTCATAGACCACCATCGTCGCCACAAGGTCCACGATGTCCCCCTTCTGCAAATCGTTCCAGTTCGGATAAAGCGACACCATTGCACAGCGAGACCCCAAGCGCTTTGCAAGGACCACCCTCCCCGCTGGTAGGGAGCTTGGGCCAGGGCTTACATATATCATCATATATCCACATGTTTGTGCGTTTGCCGTGGCAAGAGCCTCTGTGTGCAATGAGCCAAAAAATAGATCATCTCTATATATAGAGAGATACTGTATATAATGTAGACATATGAATCAACAATGTATCACACATCATGCATGACTACATGACATCACATTTTTTGAGCGTACTCCAAGGGCAGCCCTCTTTGTTTGCCAAGCCGACGGACATCCCACCGAGGGTACCACCTCCGGTCCCTCCGGACGACATGGACAGAACATCTACTGGTGCAGTGCTCCTGGGTCGTCAGCTAAGAAGATGCTCGTGCTGCATGAAAGTCACCAAGAAAATGGGGTTTAGAATGGAAAATCACCGATCAATCTATCTTCCATTTATAGATGATTTTCCCATGAACACTTCGATTTACCATTGCCACGTTTGACTCTCTTGTAAGCCATGAAAAAAGATGGCGATTGAAAATGGTTTCACCATGAACGATTGGATTTAACCGTTCAAAATACGGAATTAAGTGTAAAAACATCATGAGTGTAACATATTTTAACCACAAATTATTCATCGGGGTCGTCCCAAAACAGTGATATATTAATAGTCAGGAGTTTATTCTTCCAGCGTTGACATTGGGTGTCCCCAATGTCCAAGTGTTGAAGGATAGGTGAAATGGACTAGACTGAAATACTAGCCGAAGTATCACACCCGACCCAGAATTTTTGCGGTTGTGAGAAAAGGGGATGAACTCCCTTGCAGTTCCAATATATAGTCAGGTCAATCACTTGAGGTTGCTTTCCGATGACCAGTCCGTAACTACAGGTGCCCTCAACCTGTTCCGGGCCCAACCGCAGAATCTCCCAGGATGGTGAAGGCCTGGTATGACGAGATTGCAGACTACGATTTTGGTCACTTTACGGAATATCAACGGGAATGTGTTGGCATTTCTTGAACGGTTTGAAGTTGCGTACGACTTGAAGTTGCGTACGACTTGGTGCATGCGACTCACTGGAAGTGGCGCATAGTGGCACTGGCAGGTAACAGCTCAGCGATTATGTGTGAACATCGACTGTTAGTCACATGGAAGTGGTGCTAGTGTAGACTTGCTTTGGTACCAAAACCATTCATGATTTGTTTGTGTTGCGATTTCCATTTTGATTAATTTTGATGCCCACTTGTTTTCACTCCTTTGCGCATGTGGGGCCAAACAATGTACAAATTTTATTCATTGCCATTGCTGCTACTAATGCTGCTATATAGTGCTAACAACTTAGTTAGGTGTGCATGAATCACTACCATACCGTAATTGAACATAGCTATGGCAAGTGATGTTTTTTTTAATGATTTTTTATATGCAATAGGTAAGTCAGATCATCTACAAGTGGGCCATGTTCCACAATTTTATAATTCATACTCGTAGCTATGTTGAATAACGGGAAGGCATGTGTCTTTCTCTTCCATTGCCGTTACGTTCGAAGATCTTCTCAGTCAGGATGTAAACTCCGAAGTTGCCCATATGTTGGGATGAGGTTAAGAGATCCAACTCTAGGAGCCACCAGGCCCAGTACAATGCCCAGGCGGTGACTACCAAAAAGGCACTGGACATTTCACTCAAGTTGTTTGGAAAGGACGGGCTTAACGATGGTCTTGTGACTGTCGTGTCCTGGTATGAATGGATGGCATCAAGTGCTGGGGTCAGGTGTAGTTTCTGATTTTTGAAAGTATTTGGGGGGTTACTAAGATTCGGTATCATTGAAAACTGGTACTGCAGTGTAGATAAGTTGTAAGCATTTTAAAATCCTTATTGCCTCTTGCAGAGATACCAAAAACATCAGTGCTAATCCCTTGATGAGAAAACTCACCATGACTAGCAAATTTGCAGGGTCACCTCAAGAAAGAGCCAAATGACTGGCTTGGAAAATGGATACCTCCAATTGAAGAAGACGCCTGGAGATGGCGAGGCAGAGAGAATTTACTCTAGGGTTGAGCGGCCTTGCCTACCCCCTCCGCAGGAAGCACGCATGTGGGCATGGCTTTATCTGAAGATGGCAGATTTTGTGTTGCGAACTACTATCCTGGAGGCACGCAGGGAGTCCGAAATGATGGGCCTTTGCAAATGGGGGTTGCTCTCCAGTAAATTGCCATAGATATGGCAACTCATGGTCTCAGACCAAGGGACATGATTTGCAAACGGTGGGTTTCTATATCATTATCTACAGTGATTTGCTGGAGCGGAAACTGCAATCAACTCCAAGTTGCCTTCTGTTTTGGTCCGTGCTTCTTAGTCATTTATTCATTTACTGTGCCATCTATCATGTAGAATATGTACATGATTGTACATGTTTGCATGTGTATGTGTATAAAATATTGTATATATATATATATATGGTGTATACAAACATTGTGCATAGAGAGAGAGAGAGAGACACACACACACATCAATGGCGCTCACATTGGGATCGATTGAAGATTCCCACAGGGTTTATGGCTTGTCGCTGCCTTGCTGAGGCAATGTGATCGGCCGGTTGCTTGGCAATCTTGGCATATCTTGGCAGCGCTGCTTGGGCCCGGGTGGGTTGGCAGGTTCAGGGTGCTGATTGAAGATGATGACACCGGCAAAAATGGAAATGAAGCGGCAAGACTGAGAGGTGTAATGATGAAACAAAATGAAGAATGGGAATTCGGGTGGCACAGATTTGGATTTGATGTGCAAACATTGGTGATGAAGAACACGTCGGGAATTCAAACAGCAGAAGTTCAGGATTCACCCTGAATTCAAAGGGATTTTGACCAGTCACAGGCTGGATTTCAAGAACCGTTTACAGGAAATCTCCATTTTAGGGGGAGTTCTGTACGTTGTTCCTTGGCGAATTCAGGGAACTATATGTAATTGCCCATGCTGAATTTGCTGTGTATGGACGATGTCGTTCTAAGTCCCTCCTGATTTTGCCAGCAGTGGACGACATGTTTCACCCAGGGTTTTCCATCCCAACCTGGGATGATTATTGAAACCACCTGGCCTTTTTGGGCGATACCTATGACGCCTTCCCACTTCTTTGGAAGATTCGCTTTACCTCAACAGACATGTTGTTCTTGGGTGGGGTGGGTTTCTTTGTATAGAATTGTCCGGCCTGATTGGGATACATTGGGAATATTGTTTTATTTATATATATATTATATCTAATTGTGTAGGATGATGATCTCCATTTGACGAATATCTTTTGGATTCGCTTAAAAACAGAAACCAGCCGTGAACCTAGCTGACGCCAAGCTCAGATTCAAAGACAATGTCCTGCCGCGGGGCAGTCCCTATGTTCCCGAGAAAGCTGAGGACGCGCCTGCTCCGGTGGATGGAGTAATGGTATCCCTCACACCTGAGAAGAAAGGAAATGTGGGTTTGTTTGCAAACAGGGGGGCAACCCCAAACTCCCATGGTTTATCATGGTTTAGCATAATTGTCCTTTTCTAATGTGCCATTTTGGGCCTTTGGGGGGTACCAAGTATACCAGTAGACCCTGTGTTCAGACACACCCATGGGCCTCAAAGGACAGTGCAAAGCAGGCATGCGCAGGCAAAAGAAAGACAATTCAACATACTGAAGTCTGAAAGCAAACTCAGGAAGATCTATTCATTTTCTCGGCATTTCCCCCGGATATTTTGACTTTCGATTTTACTTCTCTTTCAGATCAATCTGCCAGGCCCCTTGTCAAGGCACACGACGCCGATCCAGTTCAGTGGCAGGTGGGGTGTTCACAGAGCCCGTTGGTGAAGTCCAAAATAGCTGGTGTTTATGGATGGTTCATACCCTTGAAATGATGTGTTTTGTAGATTTTGACATATTTTGACCCATTCTCATGGGAAAATTCCATGGACTATCATCATTTGGAAAATGGGGCATAGGTATTGTGTTTACCGCCTATCTGCCGCCTGATGGTTAGGCAGGGGAATTTAAGCATCCAAAGATGGGTTTTGAAGGAGTGTGGGAAACATGGTGTGTTTCCAAGATGTCAACACTATTGCGCTTGGCCCAATGTGCTACATGTAAGCCAAACATATAATCAACCTGAATTGCTGGTGCTCTTGGAATTTCACCAAATGGCTTTTCACCAGTTGTGGTTAATTGGGCTTACCATAGGCAAAACAAATAGACAATAGAATGCAGTACTGTATATAGAATGGAAGTCAAACATATTTTGAGTGTTCATATATATACATATATATATACATGTGTTTTCATGCACTGGTGAACTTGGTGTTTTTCCAGAGGGTCATTTTCCACTTTTGTTCAGGTTGCTTCAGGTAGCAAGTCACTACTAGGGAAATGCTTCCGCAAGACAAGCGATAGAACAACTTGAAACTACAAGATACTATTCCTATATATCCATACGTCGTTTGAGAAGTTTGCTGGCCTCCCAAATCATACCCCCAATTCTTCCTGAGAATGCATTTGGATCTGTAGCTTTTGATTTCTTGTACACATGCACGCATGCATACGTTTCTCAAGGATACAAGAAACATCTCTCTCTCTCTCTTTCTCTCTCTCTCTCTCTTTCTCTAGATCTTTAACCACCCAGGATCCTCCTTCTTATTCCACAATCGTATATATGGAGGTTTCCTAAAATAGGGGTACCCCCAAATCATCCATTTTAATAGGATTTTCCACTATAAACCATCCATTTTTGGGTACCCCCATTGTTTGATGAGTTGCCGTACTCCCAGCCACGGCGGAGAGTGAGATCCTGGAACCGGGGGCTACAAACCTCGCAGGCCCGGGCCGATCCGTGACGGAGGTGCGGCGCGGCTCTGTGGGTTGATTTTCTTGGCAAAATCTTCAGGGAACATCAGGAAACCACGGTTTTCAGCCGCAAATTTCGGGTGTCTTCCTGGTTTTCCCTTGCATAAACCAATTCTGGGAAGAAAAACTGTTCGGAAAATCCTGTGTGTTTATTGGTTTCCACAATTTTCCACACATGTTTTGTTCTGTATATGTGTGTGTTGTCCAAACATGGAGGGGGGGTATCCTGATAAAGTTTGGGAGGCCGAAACGGCTCAAGCCATGTTTTTCTTTGCTACTGAAATGCAACAGTGGCGCCGACTGGGATGATTGGACACCCTGGAGTTGAGTTCGTTGCAGTCATGAACATGTCCTTGACGATAATTTATATATAATTGTATATATAACTATATCATAGTATATATAATATATTTATGATTATATATATGTGCATATTCATGACCTACATCTAATTAATCAACAATAATCACATGATACATTGACACTTGTTTCACAATTGCGTTGTACATTTGATACAGGTTTCATACACAGCGATTCCGATGCCATGGGGATGCCGCAGGTGTTGCGTGGAACAGAGCTCGGTCATGGCGCAGTTTCTCAGCGGGGCCAGGTGCGTCCATCCGGGGCATTTACGGATGAATTGATCAGTCGGGTAGGTTGGAAATCATGCCTTTTGTTTGATGAGTTTGGTGAGAATTGATTGACATTGATTGATGATTGGTGATTTTTGCAAACGGAACTGATAGTTCTCTTCGCTCTTCATCATGAACCATCGTGGATTTGCCACAACTCTGTGGCTGTCCAAGAGCAGGGGTCCACGGCCTCAAGATCGGACCATATTGGACCCCTTTCCAAGTGGAACTGCTTGCGTCATGAATGGATGTGCATTGCAAGTCAAATGTCCAAGAAAAGTGCTTGTTGTTTGGATCCCTGTTCAAAGCCGATTTCCATGGTGTGTATGTCTTTTGTTTCCATAGGATTGCTGTCCAGTGTGTGTAGCAGTGTAGCACCCCAAACATCTCCAGTTGCAGTAGCTGTTGTAGCTGTTGATGCTACTTGATGCTACTTGATGCTACTTGATGCTACTTGATGCTACTTGATGCTACTTGATGCTACTTGATGCTACTTGATGCTACTTGTATTTTGTTGTTGTTGTTGTTGTTGTTGTTCTTCTTCTTGTTGTTGTTGTTGTTGTTGTTGTTGTTGCACTGCAACCACTGGACGTCACATCATGTGCAAATAAAGGTGCAGGCATACGGCGGGTTTGCAAATAATTGCAAATTTATATCTATATTTATACAATTATATATATATATACAATTATATACATATACACAAGCTTGCATGTACTGCAGATGTATTGAATATTATCATGTATACACAGAAGTATGCAGAGATACACGCGCCCACGCATCTATTTGATTCTACGTTAATAGGTTCACTACTCGTATTGCCACATCTAGCGGCTCGCCCTGAGGTAAAGCTGCCACAACGGCGGCCAAGCTATAGCGGACAAGGCTGTGAAGACTTTTGTGTTGGAACTTCAACCTACAATCCGTTATAATCAAACGTGGCAATTGGAAATCCCCTATAAATGGAGGTTTTAATGGGAAAATCCCCTGTAATTGGTGGATTTTTCATTGCCATGTTTGATTACCAGAGGGTACAGTCAAAGGCCTAGCAGCCAGTGATTTTTATATTTATAGGGGTATCATTCCATAAATGGGGCGACTGACTGACTTAAAAATGGAAAAGGGCCATAACTGTATGGCCTTCGAACATAACAACTATCGCTGGATGGGTGCCAAACCAACTTATAACTATACAGAGGGCACCACCTTGTTTGGGTTGAGATATAGACGGAATATAGAATATAGTAATATAATTGTTGAGCTCCCCAAAGCTTGGAAGCATATCTTAACATATTTGGGAGGCTGAAACGCCACAGGCGTCATGTTCCTTGGGTGCTGCTTTGGGAGCCCTGGGCCCGCAGGTTCCAAGTCTGGAGCCGAGGCTTTCCGATGGCATCGGAGTTGTTCATTGGTCCCAGTCAGGAAGCCTTTTTGATGATAGTGATAGTCAATTGATAGTGATATTCGAGGTATATTCAGTATATAGTCAATATATGGTCAATATATAGTCAAATATATGAATAACATATTTCAATTCTCACGGGGATGGGATTCTTTGGATTCCGAGCATCAAACATTCTGGACACGTCCGTCCCAGAATATGTGTAAATGGTCTATGTATTCAGTAACGAATGGTGGTTGTTGCGGTGCCCTGTTTGAGAATCATATCATATCATGTTAGAAAAACATAGAAAAACACTAGTAACTCTATTCTTGGGATTCATAGTGCCTACTTACGTCGCAACATCAAGTTGGGCTCCAAATAAGTAGCGCCCGTTGATATTGGACGATGGACGGGTAGCCGGTAGCCGCGGGTAGCCATCAAATTTATGGCCTAAGCCTAAGCCGGCTGTGTCCTTCCCCCTGCTGGAGTTTGTTTGTGTATGAGGGCATGTTGTGTTTGAACAAGAACTATATATTGTAAAAATAGTTGTAAAACCTTTCTATACACGTGTGTGTGTGTGTTGCGGCCACTTTGACCTTGGACGTGCATTGGGACAGGCTCGATTTCCAGATGACATGAGCAACTTCTTCAAGGACGGGTAGTGTGTTGTTTTAGGTTCAAGAGTCATGCGCAACCCATGACATGCCTATGTACAGTTGATTTGCCTGTTAAAAAAGGTGATTTTCCATCGTAATGCTAGTTTACCAGCAGGTAAAGTCTAGAGATCTCATCACATTTTTCCCTTGACACTAAGCGAGTGATGTGATCTAGGCTGCTCTTGTGCTGGAAAGTGTTTGCTGGTTGGTGTGTGGTCGGTTTTTTCTCGTGGGCAGACAACTCACCATTTGTGGAGATGTTGTACTGCAGAGATCTACAGTCAGTTCTTCCACCTGACTATTGGAGAGGGGCAAGACCCTGCAGGATGGCCATTACTAAAGCCATAGTCGAAAAACTCAATAGCTTTGTGGAACTGCCAGACTTGTTTCCCAATTTACGAATTGTCAATCCCACTTCTGAGCTGATGCTGTAATCAGGAGAGATCCATACATTTTTGTTGGCCATGTTCAGATGGCCCTTCTGTCATCTGTTCCAATACAAAAATCAGGACCTGGAGTTTCCTTCGACGACCCGGAGAACCAGTGGATACTCCACGGACGGCCATAGCACCACTGTGACCAGGAAGGCTGGCTATCAGCGTGTCCCTTGGTTCACGCTAGCAATTCGCCTTTGTGTGTGCCATGTCAATGACCAAAAACAGGATCAGTTGCAATACTTGTAATTTGTGTGCTTACTTTATTATCACCTAATGTACATTGACCCTACTGCCTGCCACTAGCTGCCACGTATCGCCATCAATCCTACTGCCACATATCCATCATACGTATATATATGTATATTTTAATTATATATATGTATAAAGAAAAAGGAGTTGCTTGCCGTTTCAGATCATGATACCTTCTCTGTCTATTCATTTCCGAAATCATCTAACAAATTGTGTGTGGCCCGGAATTTTGAACTTTCCAACCTTTGCACACAAGAGTTCTGGGTGATTCTTGGTTTGTCATTGGTGGGTTGATGAGTTGCGTTCTTCCAATACTCTCCTGACAAAAATGGTGGGGACTCTGGCTGGATGTTGCTGGGTTCGTATCTACTTGTGTTCCTTGAGATTGTTAGTAATAGCATCAGTGCCAACCCCAGATTATAAAGAAACATTTTAAAGTAAAAAAAACATTAAGACACTTAGAAGCTTTGAGATGGCAAACAAAAAAAGCAACGAAAAGTCTTCATACAATCATTCTAGAATCATTTTGTTGGATCCATTTGGGAGCCCAAACGCCATCGCTGATCGCCATGAGATGCGCTGAGGAATCTGAGCTGCCAACGCAGTTCCAGTCTTCCCAGTCCCAATCTTCGCGTCGTAGCAGCAGCTGCGGTGGAACCCGATCTACGACCACCGTGACGAAGACCGTGGCGAGCGATGGCACGGCCGCTGGGTTTAAAGCTGCGAAGCTTTGGATTTGCCAAGCAAAATGTAGATATACGCTTGAAGAAAAATCGCGATGTGACACACACACACACACAGACACAGAAACACATACGCATATACACGTATATGTATTTTATACATTTATATATGCACATGATTGCGTCATATTTATTTATATATACACGTTGTTAAGTTACTTATGATATATATGCATATATTATAAACGTATTTTTATTCATTTTGTTTTATATGTATATATATATATAATATGTATGTATATATTTATTTACATGGTGCATACATGCATAAATGTGTTTTCTTTATCTTTGTAATTCTTTGTATATGTATATTCATATGTAAATAGGTATATATATATATGTATATTGTATATTAACATATGTGCGTACATACTGGTTATGTTTAGTGATTGATGTATTAGATTAGATTATAATCACATATGATTACCGTGATTACATATATAGTTATATATAAACCAATCCATTAATACTACCCTCCGAGGTTGACTCAGTGATTCTTGGTCATATCCCCTTCAGACTTCATATCCCCATAATTGTAGGCTAAATCCCCCTTCTTCGCAGGTTTCCCCTAAGGCTATAGTGTCGAAGTTTTTCCCCGCAGTAAATCCACTGGTCGTCGAAGCTGAACGCTCGGCAGGTTGTGACGAAGACAACACGCACTGTCTACAGCTGGAGCTAAGATTCACCGCACCCGGCGAGCCCGTCCAAGGGTGATATTTTTCCTGATCTGGGGGATGAAATTTGGCCATAGATCCCAGCTGTCTCTGCTGTGAACAGAGGGGTATTGGGCTTTTGATACACATACTGCTGGAGTATATGTACCGTATATAATACTCAATCCAAGATTAGTTTTGGGAGTGAAAGGTGGTCATGAGATTCTTCCACGCTGTTGGACTCTTGCTTGCCACGTGAATTCGGTGGGCAAGCTTTAATCCAACCTTCAGAGCAGGATTTGAGTTTTTTGACTCAAAGTAATGATTCTCGTAGTGTGTAGGTGGCATGAGTCAATTTTTGCGCCATGGTGGTCCAGTGATAGCGTCGGTTTTTTGGGCCGGCGGCGACAACATGTTCCCCCGTGATGCATGTCTCCCCACCTCTTGAGTTGCAGTTGTTCAATTACATATAACATATGACTACTAAACTTCAACATAGGGTTGTGCAGCAATCGAGGGGCCAATATGAATTTAGGTTTACCCTGCTTTCAAGCAAATCCATTTGCTACGCGATCAAGACACAATAAGATATCATAGAATAACTGCATCTATGGATAATCACAATCTTGCGTTGCGACGTCACTGGAACGGTCAATAATGTTCTATAAGTTCAGCTATTGAGGTGTGCCCTATTCAATTTTCATTGTTCTTTGATTTTCTTTGCATGCATAACTATATTGTACTTATGCAATCAACAAACAATGACATGTCACATAGTCCAGCAGTTTATCAATCCTAAATTGGTCCCACCATGTCGCGCAGTCATGCCAGTCACTGAGCCTCGGCCTTTGCCGCCTTTGCTAAAAAGATGGGTATCTCCGCGGAAACCGTGGATTCTATAGTTTCTTCGTTAAATTTCTCTTGCTACAGATAGGAAGAGAGGAACTTAACCAGCAATTTTTTGCAGGGTACTGAACGGGATTTGGTCATGTTTTCTTGGAAAACCTTGGATGTGACTGGGCAAAAGATAGCGACCTCACTGGCCAAGTTCACGATAAATGATGAGGATATTCAGGGTGTCATCGTTATCCCAGCTGTTTTCCTGTCTGACAGTTATACTAGTTTGCCGAGATGTGACCTTTAATTCGGGATATGAATGGTGGTTGGGTTCACAACATCCTTCGGATGTTATGATCAACCGTCGCTCTTCAAGACTTTGAATGGTTGATCCACCGACTTTAACTAGTTTATAGGTATGTATTAAACCTATATGGCCTATATTATATATATATATTATATTGATACTGTTAATTCAGCCTTCACCTTTGAAGCGAAGCTTGTTCGATCCCAATGCATTCCAGTGATCTCATTGGGATGACAACCCACCAGGCCAGAGTCACAGCTTCAATCTTTGGATGTTCGGGTTTCCCTTCCCTTCCCCCCAAGAGACAAAGCCAGAGGCCCTCAGGCGATTGGTAAATGATTGCCGTATCATATCAGTTTTGAGGTACTAGAGGGCGATTTACTTTCTAGTCATGTCCTTATATGATACTGTGTTACACATCATGCATACCCACATTGCCATGTTTCTTTCAACCATTAAATCACAAACAATAGGCGGTCAAACAAGCATCGCCAGGGTGCAGATGGAGATCGCTTGCTGTCAGGGTACTCAGATTCGCAATCCTGTTGAAATTCATGGGAGTTTGATTGGTTGAGAATAGGGATTTTATCCAATCAAACCTTGGGATGTTGATGGGAATAGCTCTGGCAATCAAACATGGCACTGGAACATCTCCTAACATTTAGCATTGAATTTATTGGGAAAAGAATGGATTATCCATGGCATTCCATGGCCCATGTTTCATTGCCGATGGTAAATTGCCACGACATCACTGCGATGTCACTGGAATGATGGCTGGTAGTTGGAGCTATTCCATTTCAGGATGTTTCAGGTTATTTGGTGAATTCTTTTGATTGTAGTTTACCCAGATATACCCAGATTATGGGTTGTGAAGACATCCACAGAACATTTCCCACTGGTGCTGACCTACAGTTTGGGACCCCAAACAAAAGGTAAGTTGGTTTATAGCGAAGCTAATCATGGCCTATGATAGTAATTGGGTTGCACAGAAAAACACAACTTATACCTGTTGGAGGCCTGTGCTAGTAAACTGAAGTTCTACATCCCATTGGCATCACTAGACTTTAGCAACACATGGCTCTTCGTTTCCGCCAAACTTGGGTTTGTGGGTCCCAGCTGCTTTTTCCAAGCCAGAGGCCCCGCTCTCCAAAGGGCAAAGATGTTTGACTTCCGGTAGAGCTACCAAGGTTTTCTGGAGATGAAGGCGTTCTATCTCTTCCGCTCGACGCTGAGACGAAAAAAGGTCAGCTTCCAGTGCACCTAGAAGTCCCAAAGCACAAGTCACAACTGCCAGATTTCTGGGCAAGGTGCCCATAGGCTGATAGGCTGATACTCCCTTCCCCGGTTCACATGAACCACCCTGAAACGAAGAAACCATGGTCCAATGGTGGATGTAGGGGATAAACATACATATTTGGAACCTCACACAATGTGGGCGCTTAATATTTGGGGGTTTGATTTAAGTTTGCATTGTCATCACTGTCATTGATGGTTGAAAGACTTTGGTCCAAGGTTTTAGCAGGTGATTACCCTCTGGTAAATTAACATAGACCCTGGCAGATAAGGATTGGAAGATTAGTTTCCTCTTAAAATAGCTATTCTCAGGATACCAGAAGGTAATTATTTTTGTTTCGGCCTTGCCAGTTTCTTTGTCCCCAGTCTGACCAATGGTCCCATCGAGATCATCTCAGATTTCCCTAAACAATTTGGGCCCCCAAATTTGTTGACCCTTTGGTAAACTAACAGTTTGCTATTGAAAATGGTGATTTATAGTGGGTGTTCCCATTAAAAAATTGTGCTTTTCAATAGCTATGTTAGTTTACCAGAGGGTAACTCGTCTAATTTTGAATGCTTGGGAGATATCCAACCAGTTTTATAGGTCCATGCAGGTTTATCAAAAAGGGTCAAACCAACAGCGGAGGTCAGAGGACCTGTGGCAGACAGGAGCAACAACACAACCCGACAAACATAACTCCCACATTCCAAAAAAGGGTAGTAAGTGACTTTTACATTTATATAACATACTCTCCAGCAATTCAACATAGCTGTGGAACACCATGCTTTTTAATAGGTGAAGGGCCATGTCCATCCATTTTCTAAAGCTGACCTCCACCTGGGATCCCTGGCGACTCATCTTTGCTCAAGGCCGACCCCACCGGAGCTGTCACCCAGCAACACTGCCGAGTCAAGAGGCGTGCGCAGCAGTATGGGAAGCAGTTTCATATGGAGGATGGAATTGGTTTTTGAAGTGGAAACCCATGTTTGGTCACTGATACAGCAGGAATCAGGTAGAAGCTAGGTAGGTAGATAGATAGATAGATAGACAGGTAGATAGGTAGATAGATAGGTAGATAAATAGATAGAAAGCTAGATATATGATATGTTCAGATAGAATCATGGAGCCCACTTGACGGGTCACATTACAGGTAGATTAACATTCCATGGGCAGGGAGTAACCGTCAAAAGCGGGAGGTCAACCAAGAATATACTGTGAACTATGGTGAACTTACAAACAAAGGTAGGGGTAAACCAACGTACTAGCCATGAATACTTGATTATGTTTGATTATACTCTCTTGCGTTTCGTATTTGCTACAGGTTCGGACAAATATTGCACATATGATATGATATACATTCATAATCATTCATATAGTATATACATACATAATATCTACAATATCTATATGTACCAGCTAGCTAAAGCAGAAAGAACAGGGTGCTGTATCTAATCTTGGCGCGCTTGGGCACCCGTGGAGGCGCCTTGGAGAGGCAGTTGGAGGCGAGCAAGGCGGCGGGGATGGCGTGGGCCTGAAAGCTTTGAATCGCTATAATGTAGGTAAAACAATGCCATAAACCACCCATTTGGGAATGGTTTATACTACCTATATATTTATGATGAAATTCTGGATGGTTTATTTTTGCTGTACCCATATTATCACTTGTAAAAATGGTGAAATTGTGTGTTTGTTTGTTTTTAATTGGCTTATCAACATCAACGAGGTAAACCCAAGAATAATTGGATAATAAGTAGGATATTAATGGAAAAATATGGATTAATATGGGATAATAGTAGGATAATCATGGACAATTGTGCTATAATATATGGAAGAAATCATGCCCGATTAGGGTTTATCATTGGGTATTTGAGATTATTCAAAAGGACTTCCAGATGGGTGGGTACTGGGATGGCCTTTTATTGGGTTTACCATTACCCTTCTACCAAAATCTTACCCAATGCTGACCATATTCCAGACCAATCAGACAGTTGCTGAAAAATGTTGAAACGCGGTCAATAGGTGGTCATCGCACATCCCTGTCGTATGCGATGACTGTCCTGAAACCGATATCCGGTCACTCCTGTGGTGTTCTCCCACAGTAGCCTAGACACACTATGAGTTATCTTGTGGAACCACACAGCTATGTGGAGTAAGATGTTGGCATGGTATACTTGATTTCGTTTTTATTCTTGTTGGGTCACTTTGAGCGACCAGGAGCTAGAAGCCTCTGGTAATTTGACAGTTTCCAGGGCGAATTGCCCATCTACAGATGATTTACTTTGTAAAAATGATGATTGACCATAGCCTCATAGCTATGTATCAAATTACCAAAATAGATGGGTCCAAGAGATGTGGATTGGTAGCTCCCCAATTCAATAGCCCAAGGGTTCATTAATCCAGGCTTGACATTACATGTTCACTGGGGCCAGATCCGCATGGCTGAACAACTATGCTTGTCATGAGATGGTTTGTATGTTTTTTTTTTCTTTGCGGGATCCATGTTTGTTTAAATCAGTCTTTAAGATACTTTCAGGATTGATTAATCTGAACCACAGGTTAGCTCATGTCAGCACGTGGCGCATGATACTTGGAACCTGCATGACTCTCCTCTCAAAATCCTAGGGTGGAGGATAGTTATTTTATGTTGTTGTTGGTTGAACATGTTTCAACTGCATGATTTGCACTGTTGATATGTGCAGCTAATTTTGCAGTCTGGGGATGGTGGTCCGATGCCAGGGTGGGTTTAAATCAGCAACAGGCCCCAGCTCTGGTCCCGACCTTCGGAGACCTCCAAAGGCGCCATGGGTAGTGCACTGGGGGTCTACCAGCTACTGCACCGGCAGCCAGGAGGTGAAGTTCGGAAGATGAACATGATGAAATCCCATGAAATCCCACGTTTTCCATCAAATTGCCTGGATCAAGTTCTCATAGAGTAAGCTCCCGCTGTTAGGTTCTGGACTGGCATTCTTTGAGGTGCTCAGAACCTGCTTCGCTGCGGGAGGCTGATGTCCACACTGTCGGAGTTGCAACGGGTGTCTTTGGACGCTGCACGCTTGGATGCCGAACACATTTGGTGCCGATAGGTTGGGAGAATTGATTTGCCTCCGGGTATGGTTTAGCAATGGTATATCCAATTAGCAAGTAAACTCAATGAAATATCAATATCTACATATATTATCATATAATATTGAATGGATTTTTAACGGAATACCCAATGGAATGCTCAACGGAATGCCCATTTATAGGGTGTCCTCAATTCAAAAACCATCTATTGAGACGGCGATGGGCCGCATTGAATGGTAGCCCCCTGAGGCGCGATAGGTTTACGGGTATACTGTGTCGTCTAGACATATAGACAAAACACGTTGGAATATGTATATGTATATGTATATATATATATACATATATGTGCAGACTTAATTCTTTAAATCTTGAATTTTTTGTGTACATCAAATCAAATATTGTGGAGTATATACATTACATATACTCCACGCAAATGAGAACAGTATTCCCGGCCTATTTTATTCCCACGCATGCACTTCTATGGGCTTGTTCATTCACATGAGTTTGTTTGCTCATTGGGCACCCCTATTTCCAACAAATGATCATCAATCAATAATTTCCCCTGCCTCATTCTTGAACATATCTAGTGGCTTGTCAAAATCAATCAGATTTTGATCCCCAGCCCCCGAGCAAAATCATCAACCATCAATTTATCAATGATGTGACATCCTGATATGGTTCATGGTTGGAAGCCTTGCAAATGATGCTTAAATCCGAATATATCCGAATCCTAGTTAATATTCATCCCCATATATAGTAACCCCCCAAAACAATAGAAGAAACACCACTTTTGTAACATGTTACTGTTTTACTCTAACTTTGGTTTCTAGAGCTACCCTCCAGTAATCAAACGTGGCTGGCTGGAAAATCCTCCATTAAGTCCGATGATTTTCCGAGCTATAAACCTCCATTTATATATAGTTGATGAATCCCATTAAGTCACCATTGTTGTTGGCAAAGTCCCGTATAAATCCAATATAGATCCCCCTTTTAGTTGGATGATTTTCCCAGCGATAAACCTCCATTTATAGTATTTACAGTTGATCACCTGAGGCTGTAAATCCTGCAAGGCGATGTTCGTAGACCTTATTGATTCATTATTCTTCACCAGCTATTAAGCCATACTTAACCTAGCTGTAAATATTTAGACTTCACTAACGTTTATAGTGATCCCCAAGTTTCTCTCTAGTTGACTACCATGAAATCACCATTGCGGTTCGCTAAATTCCCACAATTTAGATCCACATAAATCCTATTGCTATATATATATATTATATAATATATATATATAATCTATATATTCTACATCTATATTTTTATAAACCAACTTAGCCTCCACAAACTGCACCAACGTCAAGGCCGTGCCCACGACCTGCTTTCAGTTCCCGCGGCCTCGTCGCCTCGCGCGCCGGAAGACGGGTGCGGTGTTTCGGGGTGCAGTGGGACGGTGGGGAGGGTCAATCCTTGGGATTTTTGTGGGAAAATCATCGGAAAACCATGGGAAGATTGAGAAGAATATATATATATATGTATATATTTTATATTGTTTCCTCTCAAAAACTGGGCTTTGAACTTTGAAGATATGACGATTTTTTCTAGTTCAGAGATGTATGAAAGGTGCCATGTTTGGCTTCTATGTCGCATTTCATGGGCATAAATATCAGGTACATGCACAGACATCGATGATGTATGACGGGTCCGGTCCAGCGTATGGGAAGCCATCGGTGGAATGCAACATGGGATCTCAAGGGCAGCATTGGACATCCTACCCTTGGTATACAATCACAAGCCAACAAACATAGCAATGCCAAAATCCTCCATATAATATATGGATATATATGGGCATGTCATCAATTTTATCAAATTTTCTGGTAGCAATTTGATTGCTTACCAGACGGTTTAATGTAGACATGTTTTCGTTTTCCAGGTTGTGGTTGACAAGATCGATCCGTACTTAAAAATCAGTCAATTTTTGGATAAGAATCGGATTGAATGCTCGCGGGTCATGGTAGTTGCATGACCTCCAAGATGAATTTGGCATTGCCCAAATCGATGGACATTCTCAAAGACACTCATTGGTTGAAATCTGGCTGACGCTTTCAGCAAAGCGCGTTCAATTGGTTTTTAAACCACCTATATATCATATAACAGATATATGATATCTACCTATCTATCATAAATGTCCCAACTATTGCAATCCCGGTTGACTTGAATTGTTGTGGCGGGTCAATCACCCTTCGAATGCCGCCAGCTTTGCACAGCCGGGCCCTGGCAGCCCTTGGCTTTCAAGCCGGCCAAGCGCCCCGAAGGGGACGCTTCCTGGTTTTTTGGGTGCACTACAAGCTTGGTCTATACTGGAGTTGCCCTTGTCATTTCTTTATAAATCCGTTTGATTTGTTGCTAAAGGGCTTCCATGGATTCGCAAATGGGAAAGGCAACCTCATTGACATGATGCTTAGTACAGGTACCCGTCCCCAAAATGATGGCATCAGTCGCCATGACGTCGCCGCATCCGTTGGACGGATGGAGCAGCCTGTGCAGCCGCTTGCAGATGTCCTGGCTTTGGCCCATGCTGATCCTTGGCTTTGGCAGCCAAAAACCTCAGGCTGGCGCAACGCTTTCCAAAAGTGTGCATGCATTGCACTGTATATTTTTTTTGTGCATAGAATTAGACATATAGATAGAAGAATACGAATAATCATGATAATTACATTGTATATATATATATATGCATGTTTGTATAAACAATTATATAAACATTAGTTCATGGCGTTTGGTCTAGCTTCAACAGATGCATCCACACTTTGATCAGTCTTGGCAAATGCCATTTCTCACCATTTTCACTTTGATTAGCCATGAAAACTGCCAAGTCTTATCATTTTCCAAGCTATGTCTCAGCATTTTCCACATGGAATTTCCATAAAATCGACCCCAACTGGATGGCTCCATCCCCCATTTCCAGGTACCCAGTTCCCCCCTTCCGCCGATCCGTGGCCTGAGGAGAAGTGGTGCGAAGCATCCTTTGCAGGTGACCTGTCACGGGGGGAAAGATCCCCAGCTGGTAGTAATTGAACAGTGGTTAATTAATAGTTACCCTCTGGTAAATCAACATAGACCCTGAAAATAGCTATTCTGTAGTGGAAAAACTCATCTTCCAATCCCTATTTGGAGGGTATATAGAATAAATATTTTTAACATAGTATCAACTGATATCAGATGATTACAATTAGTGTGCCTGGTCCAATCTAGTCCCATTCCAATCAAAAGGCCAAAGGTTTCGACTGACGCCAAGAAAATGTCAACTAAGGAAAAAAATGCCCGGAAATGCATCTGTATCAACATAATCTACTAAAATTCTAAGATGGTAAATTGAACTCGTCGATCTTTTGGGGAAAATACCGCCTGATAATGAAACCAAGCTATGGAAAATGCATGGAAGAAGTCCCAACACAACTTGAAGAATGAAACCTCGAAATATGAGGTAAATATCATCTATAACATCCTGGAATCACCACTCTGCATCTTTTTTTGGGGTTGCTATAATGGGAATATGCCTTCTGGTAATCTAAGATTGCTATGTAAGCCATGGCCCATTTAGCTCTAAGATTTAGCTAATTACTAAAACATGGTGATGTTCCACGGCTAAGTTAAGAGAGAGAGAGAGAGTAATTGAAAGTTTCATGGCAAGATGTGTGTGTGTGTGCTCGTGTGTAAATATACCAATTAGGAAGAAGCCAGTTAAGATAGAAAAGCAAAATCCTAATAACATAAAGATCAATTGCGTTTCTCTGTCTTTGGGCTTTTTGGGGGTTATACCATAATATAAGATGATCAACTGTCAACTGCTGCCGTTTTAAGGGGATATAATTGCAATGGGAAGTAACGTGGCGATTCCCATATCTACTCGCTGGTTGGGATGCAGATGCGCGCATGCGTGGTTGCCCTCCTTGTTTGGCTGCTACGATATGGGTCCAGTTCAAAAAGTGCCAGCCAAACTAAAATTTTCACTAGGAGGGATTTTGGCCACATACATGTGTGGGATAGCCATGGCTAGTGAAACTATTCAGAAGCTTCCATGTTTTTTAGGATTGCATTATGATGTTTGATGATGATGGTGAATCATAGTTAGATCGGTGGATGATGTTGGTTGCATGTATTGTGGCTGGTGAAATCTCAACATATTCATATGTATTTGTCAAATTTCGGTTTGTGGCAGATAGATCTATGGTTAGCTGGCTGAACACAGATCAACAACCATGACTGTAGGGCCCCGCACTGATGTTCATGACAGCTGGCATAGGCAGGAAACACCCGGCCATCCAGGTATAATTGTTCATCACACACAATTATATATATATATATATAATATGTGTGTGTGTGTGTGTCCAGCTCTGTGCCAAAGAGTTTAAACTACAGCTCATTTCTAACGCAGGGGCGTCAGGCTCATCATACCTACCTGACGCAACGAAGCTATG